>JARHVA010000852.1:3472500-3615000 GCA_037957365.1 Torreya grandis | reverse complement strand
ATCATTTAATGAACTTCACTATGTATGTTTTGCATTAGTGTGGTGGGCCCACTACTTGCATTTACCTTGAACATAAGTGAATATGTTATTTTTATGTCACTTTTGGCCTATAAGGGATCTAATCAGAAGTAAAATTGAAATGAAAGGGTATCTTATATGCCCAAATCCCAATCTATATATGTAAGTAATACAATTTGATCCCACCCTTTGCTCACTTTCCTACCTATTTATTATATCTTAGGACTCTGAGTACACACTGTTTCAATGATTTGGGCATGGATCACCATAGATATTTGAATCCCACTAAATAATTAGATAATCTCTCTAAGTTCCTTATTTGAGTGAAATACGATGAATGGGATAATATTTTCCTTGGGAATTATAAGAATGAGCAAAATTTGTAATTGAAACATAATTCAATCAAGTACAAGTGAGAATCCATTGCACCCACAATCAAGGTAATGAAGGGAGTGACTAGGGATGAGGAGAGATCAAAGAGGCATGATGAGGGATGATGATGGAGTCATTATAGATTATGAGGGATGGTGAGGGTCATTAAGGAATTGATTAGGGATGATGAGCGATAATGATGGAATGATTAGGGATAATGAGGGATGATGAGGGTCAATGAGGATAAGGAAGGAGTAATTAGGGATTATGAGGGATGAGGAAGGAGTGATTAGGTATGATCAAGGAGTGATTAGGTATAATGAGGGATGGTAAGGGTCAATGAGGGAGTTATGATGGATGAGGAGGGAGTGATTAAGTATTATTAAGAACAAGGAGGGAGTGATTAGGGATGATGAGGTATGATGGAGTGATTAGGGATAATGAGGAATGATAAGGTTCAATGAGGGAGTGATTAGGTATAATGAGCGAGTGATTAGGTATAATGAGGGAGTGATTCGAGATGATGATAGATTGTGAGGTAAATGAGGGAGTGATTAAAGACAATGAGGAATGAGGAGAGAGTGATGAGGGGTGATAAAGGATGATGAGGAAGTCATTAGAGATGAGGGAGGGATGATGAACAAGTAAAATTAACAAAAATTGGTCGTTTGGTATGTTTAGGTCATCAATGTGACCTATGTTACCTAAAACATACCACTTTTTCTTGAATTCAAAGTGATTGGTTTGTAAACTTCAATTATGACAAAATTAGGACTCCTATAAATTCCAAAAATCAATCCATAAGGCATAAAAACCTAAAAAAGACTATATGTCTATCCAAAATAGACATCAATTACAAAATTTATGCCTTGAAATCCATAGGTTTAATACTAAAATGCTAAAAATGCCTAAGTATTATCCAAATTGTATTTTAAAGAACTATCTCTTGCATCATAAGGCATGCAATTGTGAGACCAACTCTATCAAATATAGAGTGACCCTAATTTCTTATATTTACTAAAATAAATTTAAATTATAAGGAATATTATACATAATATTTATTTTAGTAAGCCATCTATCCATTTCAATAGATATTTACTACATTTTTGTGGAATGTGAAAGTAATGTGTACACATTATAGGTGTATACGTTCCGTTCACATTGCATATAAAAAAGCAGATACCCCTTCCAATATCTCTTTTCTAAATTTTTAGTGAAATGTGAAAGGAATGCATACACACTATAATTTGTATGGTCTATATTTTTTTGAAATTTAAAAACCAAGTATTTTGGCTAAAAAATAGATTGGATTCCCGAGATAAAGGCTTGGACCTATCAATATATAGCTGAATATGAGAGTTTTGATAGATAATAATAAAATTCAACTTCCATCCTCAAACACACTATGAATTTCAATGATAAAAATCATAAAATTATTACCATGATGATGATCACACTCATCTTTCCAAATATATGATTTTTAAAATTTTTGGACTATTTTAAGGTTTCAATTTATCTTGATTTTTAACTATAACATTTTTAAACTGCTACATGTTGTAAATATACATTCCTATATATGTTTTTATATCTTTTTTTTAGTAATATAGATGAAATATATATATGGTTACAAATTATGCCTAATCTACACGCATTCAAAAAAACCTAGTTTATATTTATTTTTAGGTAGTTAAGAGGGGTTGCACAGCTGGCTATCTTTTCTATTGTCAAATTTTAGGATTTATTTACTTATAAAATTAATTTAAAAAACATGTTCGTTCAACAATTATAAAACAATCCAAGTTACAAACTATATGATCTTATCTAAAGTTTCAGCAAATAGTTTTTTTTTTAAATTAAACAATGCTCAAAAAATGATGAGCCACACGGCTTACTATCTACTTTATTTTCCTTTTAAAAAAATTTATTCAAATTTTAGATGTTTGATCTAATTATACTTAACCATTTTTAAAAAAAAATAAAAATAAATTAGACTCAAAACTATATAATTCATATTCTTACACTATCCATAAATCTTGAGTGTAGCCATCTCAAATTATCTATAGAAGTTCATATTTCTCAATTTTTAGGAAAAACATGTCCATGGATATGCCTTTTTTTATCCCCTAACTTTTTGCACTTTCCCAAAAAGAGGAAATGTTTTCCTAAGTAATAGGTTATTCTTGGCTTGTTATGGGTAATTTAGTCACTTGAGGACATTGGGTGGAGGTCCTAGGTGCCATTTGTATAGCATAAACTTTTGTCACTTGGATAGCCTCATTAGGAGCAACAAGGGTGTCAACTTCAACTTGAGGAATTTGAGGATGAGTGTCAAGGGGGACATCCTTAAGTGATGGCATAAAAGGAGAAGGTGGAGTGACTATTGTTTACTCCACAAAATTTTCAACATGTGTAGTGTCTAAAATTATAACTAAATAATAATGAATATGAGTAATAATAAAAATATGGTATTATGTTACCTCACGCATTTGAATGGTTCTTTTGTATATAGTTGGAAGAATAAATCTTCGTAACACCTTATTCCTCAAAAATGTGTATGTGCTAATAGAGTCCTTTTGGCCTACATGTGTTGTTCAGGTTTGGGTGATGAGAATGTGATGCCTATAGTTTTTATTTCTCCCCTCATATCTTCATTACCATCATAATTTTCAAGGACCAAGTCATGAGGATGTGTCATGATTGTAGAAATTAAGACCTTTTCCCTTATTTCCTTGATATGGGCCTTAACATTCTAATTCAAGTCACATTAATTAAGGTCATGATCACCTAAATGGAATTAGGACCTATGGGCTAGTGTTGCATGTAGTGCAGGCCACAATTTGAAATTGCTTTTGTAAACTTTGTAGGGCAATGGATACCATGGTTCTTGTTTCTTATCCTTACAAACTACATCAACTTCATGGATAAGTTTATAATATATTTCCTATTCTATAAGTTTTTATAGAATAGAAATAGATAACATTAAGGGGGAAACCAAGACTCCTTAAATTATTATTATCACGAAATCGAGATAATACTAATATGATCTCATGCTAATTAATATTTTTTGATTTTCGTGGATAACCTGGGTAAAGGTATCGCATTGGTTGCTTGAAATAATAAGAGGTAAAATCACTCATAAAATTCCCAAATGAACTATCTAAACCTATGTGTGTGTGAAATTTTGAGAAATGGAAATGCGTGATTGTTCTCACAATAGGGATCTAACATAGATTTTTTCTAAAATAGTGGTAGCACAAGTAGTGTCAACCAAATATGACATTATTTAGAAGTCATAGTTGTTTCTTACACCATTACCTATTTTCTCAAATTGAATATCAATATTTCCCTTAATGTGAGGATCTACTTGTCATTTATTATCATTGATAAAAAATGAACCCAAACCTTATTGAAATGTGAAATTTTGATGCCTCCATATAGTACTTTCATTAATTCCATGCCAATTTAAACTCCTAGTCTGAATATCCTGATTGGAGTGTTATCAATGTTCTCTTTATTGACCCATATGTTGGTGTCCACAGACCAATTTTTTAAAAATTCTATAAAATTATAATTACTGAGCCAATCAAATACCACTAATATATTATACAAGGTTTTGGGTTGAGTTAGATGGTATTAGCCTTCAATGGATTCCTTGGCTAATAATGTAATTTGATTTTTTTCCTTTAAATACATAAATGTCTTCTAGATTTTACATTATTTAAAAAACATTATAAAAAAGGTTTGCATATGGAAATACATTTATCTTAGATATTCCTTAGTGAATCTTGGCCTTCTGTAAGGCCATAATGTCATATGTGTAGTCTGCATCAGCTGAAGAAGGGATCTCTTCAAAGGAATGGGCCTTATTTATCAACTTCATTAAAAATGGCACTGTATCGCTTGAATCCTAAGCCCAATATGCCACAAATTAATAAGGTGTTTGTGAACACCTATGAAGTTCCAAATGAGAACATATAAGAATTCATTATTATACTAATGTCTATCTATGTCAATTCATTTTGTGATTTCTTATCTCAAATGATTTATTGGATTATATTCAAAATTATTTGCATTCTCTACAAAAATTCTAGTCATTAATTATTTATTCAAATGAAGAAAATAAGCAGATGAATTATCATGTTTAGGTTGACAAGTAGATTATGTAGGCCTCCCTTTTTGCTTAGTCATCATGTGAGTGCCTTTTTATTGTCCATGTGTTTTTATTTAATTGATTTTGAGTCTCACAATTCTTGGGTTTATGAATGGTGCATGACTATGTACTAACACAAGGTCTTAGAACCAAGAAAATGACTATGATCATGATTACACAAAAAAATAGTATGACACTCCTAATAACATAAGACCTACACAATGGCATCTCATCTTAATTGGTTGTTTAGCATAGAATTTAGACTATGGTTACATATTTTATGTAGGAACTCAATGGGAACATCATATGGACTGATTCATCAGTTAAGTTGCACTAATTGCCATTGTACATAGAAACATCATAACCACTTAGGCAATTTATTCTTCTATCTTGGCACATGTGTTCATACACACTTACATAGACCTCTCTTATAAAATTTATATTTGTTTTATTTGGCCCTTGCCTTTTTATTGTCTATCCTAATCTAAATATCTATGGTATTCATCTATAAATAAGTCCAATTCACATCCTCTATGGCATGCTACTTTCTCATTGTTGTATATTGACTATTTACACATACTTTGTCTTCCATTTGGGTTTATATGGTTTCATACTCTCACTTATACATACTACATGACCATATATTGATTCTTACCCATGAGGGGAATGAGGATTTTTATCTCCATGTATGATATTGAGATACATTGTTGTAATACACTTATATAGTGGGGGTATATTGCTTTCTTTTACTTTCTCCACATTATCATGTTATCATATCTAGTGCACATGTTTAATATTTTTTAAAATCCTCCCTTTCCTCTATTTTGAAAACCTTGATACTTACCTTTGGATTTATTTCAAACAAAAAATAAAATAAAAATAAAAAACTTAATATATATATATATATATATATATATATATATATATATATATATATATATATATATATATATATATTCCAAAAACATAAAATAAAAAATAAAAAATCAAGACCTGAGCATGACATGAATTGTTATTTAACTTCTTTAAATATGTCATTTATCACATGTTTTTGTAGATATAATTTTATTTTCTATACACACATAAATTTCAAAAGGCATATAAGTATGATGTAAGACATACATTAGGAATGGATTATTAAATGTTGGGTTTCATTCTACCTAGTGGCCATACCTAAGTTGGGGAGATTTTATTCTATAGGTTACATTATAACATATTATATCTCTCTATGACCTCTCTACCATGTTGATCTACATATCTTACAAGTGTTTTGCTAGTTACTTGTATCTTACATGGTGCTACATGTATATGCTACAGTGTTATGATATGACATTAATGCATATGGATGGAATATATTAGTGCTCACTTGTTCTATGCTCTTTT
Organism: Torreya grandis; assembly: GCA_037957365.1. Classification (NCBI taxonomy): domain Eukaryota; kingdom Viridiplantae; phylum Streptophyta; class Pinopsida; order Cupressales; family Taxaceae; genus Torreya; species Torreya grandis. The sequence continues at coordinate 3,609,077 of JARHVA010000852.1, read as the reverse complement.
CATGTTGTTACTTTCTTGCATACATCAATAAGATAAATATTGTTATCTTATTATGTGTGAACCTTGTCCCTTATGTGAAACAATTGATTCAAAATTTCTATGATAATTTTATTAGTATGCGCAACATTTAAATATGTACATTACTTTTGGACCTTGGCCCTATGTTGTGTGTGATATTTGAACATGTCCCTCATTTGTGGCATTCTTAATGTCATTTATGTGCATCCCTTAGCCTTGTTTGTTGCAACATATCCATCTCCATTGTATGTGTACTTTAGCCTTATTGTATGACATTGGGTGTTGTGTTTTTTGTGCTTTGTTGAACTTGATTCGTGTTACCATGATACATATCATACATTGTTATTGTGTGATGTATTTAAAACACTATTACTTTATTACTTGTCTCATTGTTATATCCATCTAGATATGAAACTTGTATGCCTAACATTAAATATGAAACAAATATGCTTCAATGATAATTATATTTATATGATGACATACTCTCCACATGATGACATGATTGTATCTTTATCACATGATATATTTAACTCTTATTCGGAGATGAGAGGCTTCTATGCTACATCCCTCATATCAAAAGGGAGGCATCATAGTGAGCTTGTCTTAGAGATCCAAGCTTCTATGAATGGATCATAAAATTAGATTTGGGACTAAATATATTGTTCTAATATTCTAATTAATTCAAATATCATATTCTATATAAAACTATACATTTTCAAAGATTATAAAATTTTAAAAAATCAAACACATGATAAACATTGACACATTGATACAAATTATGAGGGAACAAGACATGAATCTGCACTCATTTTTCAAAGACTAAAAATAAATAATCATACATACATTAATGAATATTCATGGGCATATGCAAAATAGTTAAAATTTCAAAGTTATAGGTTTAAAATATAGTTACAATAGATCATATAAGGGCATGCCATTTTATATCATTTAGTATAGTTTCAAAAGTCATGATACTTATTCATGCACATTTTCAAAGTTCAAAAGATATGATACTTATTCATCTACATTTTTAAAGTTCAAAGTTATGGTTTCAAAGGCAAATGGTTGTTATTTAAATTCAAATCTATGATCAATGTAGTCATGATGTGGGCATGAATATTCTTCAATCTCTTTTGATCATGAAAAAATAGAATCTATATCCATATACAATGGTTTAATTATAATATATTATGGATAATTTATGTTATATTAAAGTGACACTCAATTTCCTTAACATTACTTCTAACAATCCCATTGTTTGGTTTCGTATTTTGTTACTAGTTATATATGTTTTAGTCTAGTGACACTTGATGACCTTGGCATCGTTTCTTGTGAACCCATTTTGGTTCCATTCTTTTTGGATTAGTACATGGGGTAAGATTCCTTATTAATGAGAATTTTGAAATACATATTTCAAACTCAAGGGCTTGATTGTTTATTCAAAATTAGGACCTGGTCACTTTCAATTCACCATTGGTTTAAATTATCTAAGTGTTTCAATAATGGGACACAATTCTCCATCATAAGTTATAGGTTACAGAGCAATTTGGTTTCATAACATCACACCTGTACTCCTTATTTTTTATCTCTTCAATTTTTTAGTTTCAAATTTTAGCTTTTTCAAATTTTAAAAATGGATAAATGACTACTTCATGTGCTGTTGCACGGTTTGTTGAATTTGAGTTTCCTACAAATTTGGATTATCCTTTCAAATATAAAATGTGTTTTAAATTCTCAATTTTACTTTTTTATCATTTAATATATCATTTAAATTAATATAATAAAGGTGGGGAAAATATAGACACATTAATTTGGTCATAGGGACTTGACAATATCAATTCTTGACACATCTTAAACCATAGGACTTGCAGCCAAATAAATGACTCTTATTTTCCATTACTCTAATCCATTTACCTATATAAAAGACTAACCCTTTTTTGTACATCATTTATACACATAAATTTACAATTCAAATACTCAAATTTCTTCATGCCACCCTTAGAATATCTCTAGTTAAGGACAATTATCCCTAATATTATGGGATAGATTCATGCTAGGCAGATAGGATCATTGTCATAGGAGTGTACACTTAGAGAGGCCATGCCCCACACTAAATAAAATATAGTTTCTAAATTTAAAATTAATCTTTTAATTATTTCTACATGTTTCATAATGTTGTCTAAATGAAATTATCAAGAGGTTCACCTATAAATACACATCAAATGTCATTCATTATAAACACTTGCTATCAATTGGTTCCTAGCTCACACACTATTTCACATTGATTAAATATGTCTTATTATTTCCAAATTCAAGATCAAACAAAAGGATCAACCACAAGCCAACTTTAAATAATCTTAAAGTAAGTTAATATCTTTCATTGTCAAGTATCAAAGCCATACTTATAGTTGTATACACATGTTCAAGGAGCATAATTGCATAATCACCCTAGGTGGGAGAACTACATGGGATTTATTTTTCTCTTTGGAGTATTGGGTAAATATGTAATGATAAATCATCAAGGGGGTTATTGGGGTGAGCTCAACTCATTACACTTTCCCTCTTTTTTTTCATGTTTCAATATTTCATGATGCCCTTAGGGTTTCAAAATAGAAAAGAAAGAAAATAGTGAATTTCATGTACCATAATATGAATCTAAATATCTCAACTGTTTAACTCTAAAATGAAATATAAATGGTTATATATAGCCTTATATTACTATTAAATTGGTATATATAAATGAAATTTAAAAAGGGTCATAATCAAATCTATAGTATGCCAAATAGATGTTAAACTCAGATATAAGCATACACTAAATTTATTATGCTGATATAATATAAATATGGAAAGTACAACTATGATAGGTACATAAATAAAAAATAAATGATGTACTTATATTTTTATAATTCTAATTAAATTATGGATATGGAATAAATATAAAATATGTAGGAAAGAGATTTATGAATAGTCTTCAGATTCTAGATTGGACATTTTGGTACTGTGGATAGTAATGTCATCTTGGGATAGTTATGTCGATGATATTATCTTGATTAGACACTAGTGTCCTATATGGAATATATTTTGTAATAGGATGTAACCACCTATAGACTTTTGGTTCTTTCTTTGCCTTTGCTCTATTACATTCAGATATGGGTCATAGATTGTCACTCCTTATGAAATGGCAAAACCCTAGTTCACCATCTTCATATCAACCTTGGGGGAAATGGGTTAGTTTTCATATATTGGAAAGATAACCCAAAATACCTCACTATCATAAGATGATACCTACATATCCAATACTCCATAATATGGCCTCAAACTCATATAATTCTCTCCTACATGTTGGATTATGTGTGATTTATATAATATATGCAAAGCAAGTATAACAATGACATAGACTGTAGCTTAGAAAATCAATCCCTTGGATTGATCCTATAGTAATTTATACCTATATATGTGTTTTAATTATGATTTATATGTAAATAGGGAAGCTTTATTCAATTTAATTATTGATAGAGTGCTTTTGATAAGTTGAATTGTTCTCTTGGGTATTTTTTAAGGTGTTTCTAGGTGAGGAATGAATGAGGGTTGATCTTCTATTTATATCAATCCATTTTCAGTAATAACTCACATTAAATCTCCTAGGAAAACCATTAAAATACATTTCATTTGTAAATTGGATGACTTTAATTTACTGGACACTTACGCTAGGATAGGATAGTAGTATTGATGTTACTGTCTGACCTGGATGTTAGTGTCCAGGGAGAAGGAAAGTTGGTACAAGTTTATAAATTGAAGACCTAGAATATAAGTACATTTTAAACATTTTAGGCAAGATATAATACATGTTTCATTAACATAATCCTAGTTAGACTAAGAGATATGGACCAATGTGCACAAACATAGAGCAAATGTGAGACTTTCAGAAGCAAGAGAGGTAAAGAACTAAGAGGAATAACCAAAGTCTAATTTTTCCTAGTGTATAAGACTATATTTCTTTACATTCATAAAATATAATCTACATTCCCCCCTTTTAATGTAGTAATGAAATTTCTAGTTTAAAGGAAAGGAATGTGTACCTAGTGTGTATGCATACCTTTTCTTTCTGTATGCCCAACTTTAGTGCTTTACTAGTGACTGACCTGCAACCAAAAGCATGTTACAATATAAATATAGTGCATACAATATAGGTTGAAAGTACTTGAAATATATTTAAATTGAAAGAGCAAGGTTTAGGAGTACACTTATTATTGATGTAATCAACTTGCCTACTAATAAGTTGTTTTGAAAAAGATGTATCATTTTAAGGATCTAAAACTAAGATCAAGATAAATATAGACAAATAGTTAAATCATATATCTAATGATATATATAGAGAGAGATAAATGTTGAAAGTCACATGAACCCAAATTTAGAGCAAAAGTAAATTACCACCTAGCAGTTGATATTAGCTCAATTATGCAACCCAATGATACTTATAACCTAGTGAGGTTGGATGATAAATTCCAACCTAAAAATTGGAAAAATTTGAGTTTTTTGATCATCTCAACCATAACAAAAAGGTGAAACAACTAGTATAAGTGATTGGCTCAATAAAATTCTGTAAAAGTATGTTGGGTATCAATATAAAAAGGTTTGTGATATGGTAATCAGTATTAGAATTTGAAATTAATTTAGATTTTGAATAATTAGGCACATATTACATAGCATATTCACCTTAGATATGTATCATACTAAAACTATGTATAAAAATAGTACCAATATATATAATTCTACCACAACTGTGAATCTAAATCATATAACTGTGTACTTTGGCCAATTTAGATAATTGTGTAAGTATAGAGAACATGCTTTTAAAGCTAGTGAAATCTAAAAACTGATATAAGTACCGATGTAGAAGAAATATTTCTAAAACATGCCCCCACTATAAACTAGAGATGTTGAATACTGAATAGGTGTGGAGAACATGCTTTCAAAACATGCCCACACTGAATCTAAAAACTATGAATGTGTGGAATCCATGTCCACATGACATGCCCCAACTAATACTAAAGTTGATATAAGTACCATATAATAAATCAGTGTGGATAACATGCTTCCAAATAATGCCCCCACTGAATCTAGAAATTGATATAAGTACCATATATTGAATGAGTGTGAATAACATGCATCCAAATCATGGCCCCATTAAATCTATAAATTGTACCAAGTATGGAAAACATGCTTCTAAGACATGCCTCCACTAATATTCCCCCTCTTTGAGGTGAGGTAAATATAAGAACTGGTAGTTACCTCACCTCAAAAGGATAAGACAACTGTATAATTTTTGAATGTAACCACATAGCATATAAAAAGGAACATGTCAAGGTAAATTTAGTATTGAAGTGCATGGAACCAATGTGATCACATGTAGGCCTAAGATTCATGATAAAGGTCATGACAACATCTATATGCTAACAATACAATCTCAACAAGTAAATCAAGCACACACACAAGAGCACTAAAAATCAAGTTAAAATTCAATGTTCTAAAGAGACCACAAATGAGAGGCATGTTCAAATGTTGCAAAATCAAAATGACATGACTTATTCAAATATCCACAAAGACAAGGATTACATATTCAAATTTAGATACAACAAACCATGACATATGTAAATGTCAAAGAAAGCATACATAGGCATGGGGGCCATAAGTTAAGGAGCATATTCAAATGCTTGAACAAGGAATACAATAACAAGGAAAGACACTCAAATAAGTGCATAAAGTAGACCATAATAAACCAACATAAACATGTCATAGTATCCCATGGATCCAATGTGATAGGCAAATTATGTCAAGTGTATAACATATCAAGTACCTTATGTAAGATATGATAATGGATAATAGGCATGTGAAAGTACATATGTAATCTCAAAAATGATAATTTAGAGTGATCCTTAAATCATATAACATGTATTTATCAAGATCAAATAAGTAGATGCCCCCAATGTCCATATGGTATGAATAGAGGGAAAGCCCAACATCTGAAATAGGAATGTATCATGTATATATGTATGCCTATATCACACTCAAGTATAAGTGTGACACATATGTGTATGTAGGAATAACTAAGTATGTCATCCATTAATATGGAAGTAACACATGGATGCCATGCATATAATAGAACATGTAAGTGTCGAAAGTGTTTTTTGGATCTTTTGAATGTTTTGATTTTTTGGGTATTTTTGGAATATTTGAAGAGAAAATATCATCATATGATGCCATCCAATGGATTGTAATTGATATCACTATGAACCTTACAACCTTAAGTTGGATATTTTATATTATTTTCATAATGACTAGATAGGTTTAAAAGGTGTATATCAAGTTCCCCCTTGTGTTTTTCATGTGAAGTAGAAGAAGTAATGATCTCATTTGAAATATGTATTAATTTACCTTCATGAAGAAAAGAAATACCTTGCTGATTTGGATCAATTTTTTCTTCCATTTGGTATAGCCAAATAGTTCCTAATGTAAATGCATATAGAGATGTGGAAGGCATCAGCCAAACTCATGTTTTAATTACTTTAAGATCATAAGTGATTGGTATTAGTATGTCTCCCAAGAAGTCTTTCCAAGTAACCTTTTTCAAGTATCTATAGATTAAAACCAAGCTACTAAAAATGTGTTATATGGTAAGTGGCTTTTGTTTATGTATGATCAATATGATTATACCAAGAAAAAACACTGCCCAAGTATAATGTAATCATTAAATTTAATTGGTGTGGATGATTTTTGGGTGGTTGTGAACCTAATTCCTTTGGAGGATCCTAAAATGTAATCTATTTTTCATCAATTCAATCTTCGATAGTTTGATAGGCTAACTCATGTGGATGAGTACTTTTTGCTATATGTGGGAGGTCTCAAGATGCATTCCTCTGAGCTGACCACCTCTATTGTGTTGGGCCTCACATTATGTCCCCATTAGGTCAGAAGTTCCAAAGTCAATGCTAGTAGAGTTACCTCTAGTTCCATCCATGGATGTGGGGAAGCATTACTTGGGTTTCCTATAAATTTATTTTGAAGGGAAAAAATAAGATATTAGATCTTGCACTTCAAAGTAAAGTAATGGTTCATAGAATGCCCAGGTCCTTGATTATAATGAAAATAAACATTTGCATCATATCTTTTATATAAATATCGACTCATATCAACCTCAATAGGATGAGGGAGAGATATAACTTCTTACTCTATTAACCATGGGAGTAATGAAGGTGGGCGCTCAGGTAAACATGTAAATTATATTTTTGGTACCTTGAATAACATAGTCTAATTAGATTATTGTACTAGTGTGTCAATTTTAGACTCATATTTAGGGTATTGTGGTTTAGGGTTATCTATTTTTCAAACTAGTGCATAGTGTTTGAAAGTCTTAGGATATATTAGAATCATGTAAAAGGATTCCCTAATGATAAATTTTTAAGCATGCACGCAATGTAGATGGAACTGTATACATTTTTTGTATTCAATACCATCCCAATAGAATGTTATTGTTTAAATAATTTGGCATAACTTGGCATAAAGTGGGCAATGTACAAGGACCCATGGTAATATTCAATGTAATTTGACCAACCAAAGGACTTTGTAAATTGTCAAACCTTATCATTTGCATAACTTTTTTAAATAAGATTTGGGCTAACAACCATGGTGGTTAGGAATTGTATACTACAAATGTTTAGGTTTGATTCATTATCAAAGAGAACTCTTTTGACACATTTAATTTGTGTTATCACTTGTATGAATAAAGGAAAATTTTGGTCAACAATGATTGAAAATTTGTCAGAACAAAGGCAATGAGTTTGTTATAGTTATTGAGATCTTTCATGATATCTACAAAATAAGTAGGCTCAATATCACTTGGAACTTGTGTGTCATGCAATGCCTCGTATAGGATATATTTATAGAGATTATCTTGCTTTAAGAGCTCAAGGATTGAAAATTTTGCATATGTATTCCTCAATTGGTCAATAATGTCATATCCCTTAGATTCTAGTTTTATGGAATTGCAAAAGGAATTTTGAAGAGAGATCAAGTGTTGCTTGCTATTTAAAACCCTCATATTGTAAACATTAGAACAAGGAGGAGTATGTAGGAAATTAATTTTTTAATCCCTTGTAGATTGAAATGAGTTAATTAGGAATGAGATATAACAATTAAGAACCACTATAAGGTATTGGACCATGAATTAATTAATATAAATATCCATGGAAAACATATTTGTAAAATTTATAATAATTTAAGGATCAACAATAGAAAAAATTAGAAAACCATAAGTGACCTAGGGTTTGATGTTCAAAGATAAAATTCACGGAATGTTTAACCTTCAAATAGAATCTAAATGGTTGGATTTATTCTTAGATTATAATTAAAAGGGTATAAATAAATAAAATGGTACAAGGGTGATAATCAGATCTATAGCAGTCTACTTAGATGATAAACTCATAATAATCATACATTGGATTTATCATGCTGAGATAGTCTAAATATGGAAAGTACAAATATGCTATATTTAGAAATGACAAAGAAGTGATGTACTTATCTTTTTCTGATGTTAATGTAGTTTTAGATCTAAACAAGTAGAAATCTAGTGAGAAAGAGATTCTGGAATAGTCATCAAATTATAGATTTAATGCTTATAGTGTGTTGATGCCTAAATGTGTACCACAGGTGCCTAGAGTGTTTAAAAAACACCTTTCATTTTAGAATTACTAATAACTCAATGCATGAGTTTCATTTTCTGATAATTATATTATCTTTGATGGAACAAAGGTAGAATAAGTGACTATTTCACAATATTCATAATGTTTGGTGGTTGGGAGCCACCATGGCCAAATAGTAGATCTATGCAAAATAAGTAGTATCTATGCTAAGATCAGTGAATTATGATCAATAAATAACCTAATAACTAATCTAAGATGGATATTTACAATGATAATTAAGCTAAACTGATCTGGTTAAAAGGAGCAAAAAAAGGGTACGGTAGAAAATGATGTTCATTCCAAACATCATGACAAAGATCAAACTTCATCTGAACATGCATTTAACCAATGTATGAACTGGAATATTTTAATCCTAAATCACAACATAAATTATGAAAGCTTCTAAAGAAGGTATGAAATGATGCAAAGAGGAACCAAGCTCACTTTAAATATTCACTCTTGCAAGCAAACAACATTAGTCCAAATGCAAAAGAAATGAAATAAATGAAATAAGCCTAAGGACTTTCAACTAATCTATCATTGGCATGAATTAGCAACCTACATTTAATATACACATCTAGAGTCCATAGGAACCATTCAAATCTGAAAGTGAAACTAAAAAATTGAGAGAGAAACCATATAACACTTCACACAAGCAAATATGGACAAACTTTCTAAAACTCCTTGTTTGTATTCATTGCTCCAAATTTACAAATTAATTTGGATATAAGAACTCCATCATATTAACAATGGATGATAACCCATTTATCTAATATCAAGGTGATATGTTAGTCAGTCTTATCCAATTATATTTGTATAATTGTATAGGATCGGTGTCCTTTCTATTACTTTTTAGAACAAATGACATTCTAGATTGACTTATATACCAAGTGCTTTACAAGATGCACATGTCTAAAAGAATATTCTATTTTCAAAATATTATGCCTATTAAGATATAAAATAATATTCCTAATCTAATTAAGCTTGGGACCCTATGGTTGATGGAGTCCCTTGTTGTAGTATTTTATCTTTCCAGTAGTATCTTCATTGTATAATGTTGCTTTTCAATTAGCTCAAGGTTGCCAATTGGTTTCATGAAGACCTCTTTCATTGATTTACTAGGTCTTTGTGGTCTTTATTCACTCTATCTAATGCTTTTAATTGCATTGATTATTTCCCTTATATTTAGAATAATCTCCATGATCCTATCAAGGTTGATAGCAGTCTTGCCTGAGCTTTGGTGCCTTAGACTTTGCACAAACTAGGAGGCTCTTTTCTTGACCTTATCATCTATATTTAGACTAGCTAGACTAAGTGTAGCAAGTATTTGATTAAGTTACTCAAGGTCATTAGAGATGTCCTCCATTTCTCAAGGTTTATTTGGTACTCCTTGCATTCCCAATCTTTTCTTAGTGTTCAAGAGTTGTTTGTCATCGTCAAGGGGACCTTTTAAGTTCTTGTGCCATGTTTTTGACCCTGTCTATCAATAACCTAATGGTTGTGAGTTATATCAAATTTCTCACTAATGGACTTTAGATTAGCATCTAGACTAAATTATTCTTACATAGGCGACAATCCATCTCTCATTATCTTAATCCTAATGAGCACATGGTCATATTAGGGTCTTCATACTTGTTATGGCTCCTTTATCATTTAAGCAAGTTCACACAGAGATTTAATGGTGGCATATGGGAGCTTCAACTACAAATTTGAGACTTAGACTGTGTTCTATTCATACCATTATATTCTTAGTCCATAAAATCTTCATTTTGTCACTTTTTCTTATGTGGCACCTTTGTATCACTCTATGGAACTTTGATCACCAATGTAAAGTCAAGTACAAATTTTAAAGCAAAAGGTAAGTATGTTGAATCCAATTTAAATAACAAACATTTTTACATTAAAACATATATTATAATATGAAAATTCAATATAAAATTGCAATTACATGTTAAAAGAGAAATAAATTCATGCATTGTGTTCTATTTATTTCTTTGTCAAGTAATGAAACACTCTCTTGAGCTATTTTAACTTCTAAAATTTTGGTCATTTAAACTTTCAACCATCAAACCTTCAACATATAAATCATATTAATCCATAATAGCTTAAATGTAACACATTTTTGTGTTCAACATCCAAAAATAGAGAAGGCATATCACCCGTCAACCAGCTCATATCTAGGCCAACTAGTCTAGAAATTGATAATGCTACCAGCTATAATGATAAATATCATGACATATATATTTGCAAATGTGGCAATAGCTTGTACCAATACACCCTATCACCACCAAAATTTTGGGGCTTTATAAATAGATCAAAGATATTATTCAAACTAAGAGTTACATAATTTTCTTTAAAAAAATAAAAAATTATAGCAAAGACTACCTCTCTAATTCTAATACATAAAGGCCCAGTCACAATAAATACAAGGATTGTAGCATGTGGGTCAACTATGATATCAGTACCAAGAAAATGCTAACAAATTGAAAATGTAGGCAAGTAAACTATATATTGAGAATAGAGAAACACATTTATGTTTTCAATCATACTTCCAATGTTTATGAAAATAATTATTTTTTTTAGAAAGTAAAAAACACTCTTCAGCATGACCACATGAAGTTAGACATCACATGCATCATAATTTGTCATTGGAAGAAAAGTTACAGTATAAAACAATTACAACATGAGTACTTAAGATAACTATAATCACATGGGTGAATGTGTCCAATAGACCTACAAATGGATAAAAATGAAGTAGCTATATTTGTTCAGATAAGACAAATTCAAATTTTTAATGTAGGCAATTAAGAGATCTAATTTCTGATTTGCAACAATTAAAAGAAAATTAAGGCATGCAAATAGAAATATTATAACTATTCAAGTGCACCATGTGATGGATTTAATAAAAAAATCAATAATGAAATGAATTTGAATAAAATCCCGTCGCTAAACAATAGAAGATCAAACAATTCCAAACATTCAACATAGATCAATAACAATCGCACTAGTATATGTCATATGGTATAAATCACTAGATTGTTACAAAAAATGTGATAATCAAAGGCATGTTATGGACTTATGAGTGATGGAAAAATTTTAACAATTGCTCTTAAAATCAATTGGTAGATAATTAGTGTGTTAGAAAGTAACACATTTGTATGGATAGCTTACTATTATTGGTTAAAAATTAATAGTATACCAAGTGAAAACACTAAAATGTTTGCTTGTGTATTAATGTAAGTTTTCCATGAAAACATTTGTGACAATATATTTGTTATGTGTATTTCATATAGCATACAAGATAAAGGGTGTGGTTGAATGGAAAGGTTCTACTCCTATTGTAGCTAGACATCGAAGAAGTAAGGCACCTGCTCATTACCATGGAATGGTTGATACATTTAGGCAAATACTAGAAATTTTAGGACTAGTGGAAAATGAGGGATTTGATGCATTGTAAAGGACATTGTTTTAAAATTTAATTTTAGTTAAATATAGGTCTTTTTGTCACCACTATCTTGAATATGAACTAGGCCCCAAAGCCTTAGGTTCAAACCCCAAGATATGTAATAATTAATTATAATTACATTTGGGTAAAACATCCAAGATGATGTGCTATGTATTTTAATGGAGGATAAAGGATGGAGATATCCTTCGATCAAAACTAGCCCTCTGTTAAAGAATCTATAGCTTAAGTTGAATGGAATGTGATCAAATGATAAAAACAAATAGGCCTTCAAAGTGAAGCCCCAAGGTCAAACCTCTTAAAGAATTAAAAGAGCATTAAAATAATATAAATCACCATATATAACACACATGTTGCAACATGAACCAAATAAATGAGGTTAGGTGTAAGTTAATAAGTAAATTTATGCAAAAATATATCCCTGAGACTAGGCATCTAAGCCTAAGATTGCCTCTACTAAAAGGGGGAATCAACCAAATCAAAGAACATAAACCCTAGAAAGCTAATACAAAAAATATTTTAAGGGTTCCATTTGAATGTAGAGGCATTCATGAGAGGGATATTTATAAATCAGATAACATATTATCCTATGCATAGCTATAATTAACATAAGTGCATCCAAGGAAAATTCATGAGATCTTATCTCTACAAACCCTAATGGATACAACTATCCTTCCGTGTTGACAAGATCCATATATCCCACATATAAAGAGGCATTTGGTGAAACCACCTACTGCCCTTGCCCTTGCCCTTGCTTCTAAATAGGAGCTCCCATCTTCACCATTAAAAATCACACAAAGGTTATACATATAATTACCTAATATCTAAACCCTAACACATAGTTTTTTAATAGGAAAATAAATTAAAAAAATAATACCAAAACCTTAATTTCTATGGTAAATAAATGTTAGCAGATTAAAATTAATAGAAAAATCCATTAGGCTAAGCTATTTATGTCTCAATAACTATTATGTAAATATTGGCCCTTTTACGAGCCTTGTCAAAAAACCTATGTTTTGCATATTCTACAACTATTTCATTTCATGGGGTCATATCTATGTGATGATTTTTTTAAAAAAAATTATAAATTAGTGGATAATATACCCTACAGCCTATAATATGATACTATGTTCATGGAAACTTGAGTATTTATATATAGAAAGTATGCTTCTAGAAAACCTGATACAAAAAAATTCTTTGTATTTGTGGTCCTTGAGTCCACAAACACAATTTTTAGTTCTATGTTATGTAAAGTTTTCCTTCAATGAGAGTGCAAAAATGGACTCTATATTGAATTAGTTAACTCTAAATGAATGCTTATTTTATCTTAATTTACTTGTTATGTATGCTTTGGACACTACTGAATATGAAAAATTGCAAGAATCATTCATGATTATGATCAAGAAACACTATATTGAAATATAAGCCATGGTTTAGCTAACAAATACCATAAATTTAACTAAAATATACCATGACTTAGCTTATAATAAACCATAGTTTTGTTGGTTGAGTTCTAATAAAGATACTGGTAGGTGATCATTTTCAAATATAGGCAACATTTGTCTTGATAGAGCCATGCAAAATACTAAATAAACATAGACCAAAATACTAAGTAAGCACATGACTTTCATATTCATGTAAATATTCAAATCAATGATGAACTAGGATGATATTTATTTCTATAAATCATTTGCTGAAGAAAATAGGTTACCAAGTGCCCACACAACATATTTTTGGGACATGTTCAAAGACTTAGAGAATAAGTAAAGAAATAGCCATTACATCGTTACATCTCCACCACCATCATCTTGGCCTCCATTTTTTCCAATGTGTCTCCCACCACCATCATCAGCTCTATAGACCATTAGATCAAAGCTTCACATGAAATTATTTACGAGAATACACAACCCTAATTGAATGATAGCTTAGATGATTCAAACAAAGGCATTTTGATTCTCCAAATGGTAGTTATATGCAGTTATGTAGGCATTAAAACCATTCATTATTTTCATGTCACGTTCACAACCCACTATCTCAATAGAAATGAAATCCCTCATAACATAAAATTTTTTGGATCAATCACAATGCTTCAAATAACAAATTTTATTTGTTCTATTAAAGAACCTACTATTTATTTTAGTAAAATCTAGGACACATTTTCCAACATGTAAATCAACATAATTTGAATGGGTAAGGGAGCAAAGATCAATCACCAGTTAATGGAAAGTAAAGGCAATAGTCTTTCCCTCTGGGACTAATAAGAAAGGGAAAGAGATGTATCAATAGAAGAGATTTCATGTTTATGCTGGCCAATTCACTTTATACCCACCAATTCACTTTAGCCATTGGATATAGAAGACCTTTTTATATTAATTCTATTTTTTCACCCTTTTTTGTTGTTATAATAATAATAAAATGTTATGGAGGGATATTTGTACTATTTTATTTATTAGTTTTATGTATTGTCAATGTTAAACTATTGTATATGATATTAGTAATAAAATATTTTTAAATAATATATGGGGAATATTCTATTATTTTTTGGCCAAATCTTAGATTAAATGATAGAATTGAAAAAATAATCTATATTTTGAAAAATTGGAATGGTTGAACAAAAAATTATTTTTTGAAAAGTGAGTCCATTAATTCCCTACCTTGGTAGAGACTAATAGATTATAAATATTATATAGTTCAATTTTTTCTCTCTTATTTTTTTGTTCTATTTATTTTTTATTTTTCATTTTTATTATTTTATTTTATTTATTTTATTTTTTTAATTATAAGTTTGAAGGTTTTACATCTAAATTAGTGAGTTATTTTGTCTAAGTAGTCACGAATAAAGGGCATCCATGTCATCAAAATAATCTACGATACGATTTTGGTCTTAACTGCTTGACTCTCCATGTCGGATATCTAGAGTGATTTGTACTTTGGTGGATGGATATAAGTAAACATCATCCTCCTTAGTTAAACTCTTTTAATTATTATTTTTATTTATATTTTTATGTTTCAGTTTTTTTTATATTACATCAATTATTATATATAATTATTACATCACGATTAAAAATAAACACTCTAATTTTATAAATTTTAACCTCTCTAAAAAAACCCAATTTTGATGGTCTATCCTATTTATTATAAAAAAATTAATAACGATTATCTATTTTACATTTTCCTTCAAATATGAATATAATTTATAATAGAAAGAAGTCTTAAAAAATAATATATTTATTACAAACTTTTATAATCTTTTATAATTTTTCAAAAATTTTACTTTTCATTTTATACAATTTATTAAAAAAATTAATTATATTAAACAATTATAAAATATAAATACAATCTATCAAATTTAGGACCTAAAATTTCCCTAATATTATTGTAAGAAGTTTGTCGACATAAAAACTTAAAACATTAGAACTAGAACTACATTCCATTTGTTATCTAAAATGATAACAACCACTTTATAGTTCAAAATCTACTAACAAAATTCTCAGTTGTCATTTAGTACTATTACAAATAAATCAAATTTTATTAATTAAAATATATTTTACAATTTTCAAATATTTATTAAAAATAAAAAACTATTATAAATTAAAAATGTAGTTAAATTTTTTAATGTTTGAAAATCAATAAATATTAAATTAAAAATAGTATTTTTACATTTACATAAATCAAAAAATTTATATATATATATATAAATAATAACAATGGGTTTCAAAGACTCTCAGAATTTAAGAGAAAATAAAGTAAAAACCAATTAGAAAAACCTAACAAAATTGAACAAACATGCCTACAACACATATGGAACATAGCAACAACTAACTTCAACAAAACAATCCTTACTAAATAACATCACACACCCCATCCCATCATCAATTTTTAATTTTTTAATTTTTCCAAAAAAACATCACAAATTCCAACTTTCCATTTAAGTTAGGGAGAAAATGTTCATTTTTCACATTAATGGAATAAATGGTTTCCCTATCCTTTCTTTTCCTAAAGTGTCAAACTTTCTTTGGATATAGATCTTGGAGATTAAAAGTGGTAGTTAGTTTATACCATACAATTCATCATATTTTTTAAACATTTATTTTTATTTTAAAAAATTAAAATTTTGATCTTTATTTTCATAAATTAAAATATATTTGATTTATAATTTAATAAAGATTGTGTATTAATTGATTTTTATTTTTTATTATAAATTAGTTAAAGTTGAATTTGTATATAAATTTATAATATAAATTTAGTATAATAATAAATAAAATATATAAATCTAATAGTAAATAAAAATATATTAATAATGAAATTTATAAATATGATATTTTTATAATTTATATCATAAAAGTAATAGATATTGTATATATATACTTCAAATTAATATGTCAAAATTTATATATCAAAATAAATAAGTAGTCACATTTTTATATAATTAAAATTAATATGTATGTGCATGTGTACACATAAACAAAATGTCTAGGCCAATATTAAGGTAAAAAGTGTGTTCTGCAATAATTTTGAAGTTGGTTTACTTAACCTAATGACGATATCAATATTGAATGGAAGTATTATGTGATCAATACTATATTAGAAGAATGAATCCTTCCATAGTTTTATCTGAAACTCAACCTATGATTTTCATTTTCAATATTGTTAGCCAATTTTTTTAAGATTTAATAATACAACTATGCACAGAAAAAATAATTAACTTTTTATGATTAGATCAAAAACATACTAAAGTTTTGGCATCCACATGTCTCTAGCATAAACATATAATGCAAATCCCCTTGATAAATTGGTGAGATTAGTGTGGAGAATGTTGTATGCAACAATTTTGAAGTTGCCCTACCATTTTAGTGGTTCAACCCACAATATCCATAACATAGTTGCTGACATGTCACAAGATAGAAAATGGATGCCACACTAAAACCCAATGGTTTTGGGGCTTTACTTTTCCAACATTATTTTAGAAAATTCATAGCATTATGATGATCATAAAAAAATAAAGTAAATTAAAATTATTTAAAACAAATGATGGAGGTTTGGTCACATAGAACCCATTTCCCACCTTCTTGTGTTGCTTACTCGACCTTAGTATTTCAAAAGAGAAATAGCTTTGGGTCGCCCTATGAATGGGCAAATCTAGGAATTTGGTAGTAAATTTTTATTTTTTGTTAGTCAAATTTTTAATAATGGCCCCATATTCCTCGTACTTTGTAGGGAACACGTGTTTAATTTGGATTAAATATAGAAATATATGTTGATAAGTTGGCCAATTTTATCCTTATTTTTATAGTTGTTAAATCAAGGGCATTTAAAGTTGTATTAAATATAGAGAAATATGCTCTAATAATATTTAAGGAATATGTTAATATTTATGTGTCAAACTTTGGTAAAACTTTATAATTGTTATCATAATATGTATTTCAAACTATTCGATTGGATGAACAAAAATCAGATAATTGAAAAATGATTCCATTAGTTATACCTTAGTAGCGACTAATACTAATATTTTATTAGTTAGTTGTTACATATCTTCTATTGAAATGGTGTGCTATATATGGATTCACAATTTTAATATCCATCTTATTAATCAAATATAATACAAAATCTATATACCCCACAAATCATGATATTTTATTAACTCAATGGTTTAATTTGATTATTTAACTAAAAATATACTTAATCTTTAATTTAACAATGATGTTTTGTTAACTAATAATTACATGTCTATTGTCACACTTTTGATATGGGCCTTAAAAATAAAAAATAGTGCTTAATTTATATACCATACAATCCACCATATTTTGTTGGCTAAAGTTTTACCCTAATTATTTAAATAAAACTTATTTGATTCCCAATTTAATAATGATGTTTTGTTACATAATAATTACAAGTCTTTTGTCATGCTTTTGATACTAACCTTATAGACCAAATATATCACTTAATTTATGTATCACACAATTCATCATGTTTTATTGGCTCAAAGTTCTAGCTTGACTATTTAACCAAAACATATTTAATTCTTAATTTAACATTAATATTTCTTAACTAGGAAATATATATCTTTTGTCACACTTTTAATATGGGTTTTTTAGATCAAATATAAAGAATAATTTATATACCACACAATCTATCATACTTTGTTGGCTTAAATTTCTAGTTGGATTATTTAACCAAAACATACTTGATACCCAATTTAAGAGTAATGCTTTGTTAGTTAATCACTGTGTCTTTTCTCATAGTTTGATAAAAATCTTTAAGATTTCATATTATACGACTACACAATTCATGATACTTTGATCGCATGATTAATTGATGTACCACCCAATCCACCATACTTTGTTAATGTGCTTAATTTATTTACCACACAATCCACCATATTTTAAGGGCTCAAACTTCTAACTTCATTGTGTATCAAAAACACACGTAATTTTTAATTAGACAATGAGTCTCGAATAATTTTTTAATATACATATATGTCTAAGATTCCAAACCCATAACTCTGCCATGAATAAATAATCATTTTGACTAACTAATTGATATGTATATAATGATTAAATATGATCAAAAATTAAATTTGATGATTATATAACATTATTTACATTTTTTATCATAAAATATAATCATTTTTTAATAAACCATATAAAATATAAACTAAAATTTTAAATAAAACATAAAAAATTATAAAAGTTTATAATAAACATACAACTATTTTTAATATTTCTCTCCTCTACTTTGAACTATACTAATATATAAAGGACAAATTTAGTCTATGGCATCTATATAAAAATGAGAGCGGAGACAACCCTTATGTTGGTGGGACCTGTGAGGAGTAGATAATGAGCAACACCTTTTCCTTGTGTTGATAATAATCCAATACTAAGGACAAAAAGGGTCAAGATACTTTCCGTAACCTCTACGAGTATTGGATAGTTACAAAAATTTTATTCCACTCCGTATCGGACACTTAATTCTCTTACCCCACTTTTATGTCACCTCATTCATTGTATTCCAATGATACCTTTACTCTTTACCTTATCAATGTTCAAAATATTGAATAAAATCGGATGACTAAGATGGGTATATATATCTATCTGTGTCTGTGGGGTGCGGGGGGGGGATAATGGTTCTTATCTAATTATCAATTGGATTAACTTACATGTTTCCATATGGTGTGATATTCCTTTAATATGTTGTGGTGGTGTTTTTCTTAAATGAATGAATTAGAAATTTAATAACATCTACAATCTTAAGGATCTTATGGGATTAAATGGTGAAGTAAATTTGTCTTGTATTAATATATTTATTTGATATAAGGATTGTTTTATTATGATTTTATGGGATTAAATGGTGAAGTAAAGTTGTTTTGTATTAATATATTTATTTGATATAAGGATTTTTTTATTAGTTTTGTAAAAAAATAAATCATTTTTTATGTAGAATATTTTAGTGTAGATTTTGATCAAAAAACTTGTTATATCTAACCTCACCTCCTCAAATAGGTTAGTTAGGTTGTTACACTTAAGTTATCATTGTACTTGATATGTATGTCACTATAGATTGCACATACCATTTATATCTATTTTAGGTCAGAAATATTATTGTTGCAAACTTCACATGTTATAGGACTACTAGTGTGAAAAGCAAGCTAAACAAAGTTCTCTTGGTTTCTCAATCCAATAATTCTATATTCCTACGTTTATTTTGGAGTGAGTATAAATTCTTCCATCACTTTTGTTTTATTTTTGCCTACAAGTCTCCTAAACTAAGCTTGTTGTGAAATTCAATCCCTTGTTACATGTATTCTTCCACTACTTTTATTGTAATTCCTTTGAAAAGGAAATTAATTCGTTAATTTACCCTCCATAGTGAAAATATCATTAATTTGGTTTTACAGGAATTCACTTGTATTTCATCCTCTTGGCAGAAGAGATCTAAAGCCCTCAATTGTTCTCTCAAACTATGCACTATTTTTGAAATTAGAATAAGATCAATCACATATAATACTAACTTTACTACATAGGTTATTAGGTTGCCAAGAGATCTAAAGCCCTCAATTGTTCTCTCAAACAATGCACTATTTTTGAAATTATAATAAGATCATTCACATATAATAATAACTTTACTACATAGTTTGTTAAGTGAATTCGCACTCCGCAAACTTTAATTATCCACATTGTTGATATAATTAATACCCACTCAATGTATTTGATGGGAAAACTTCCTCTCATTTTAGGATCATAGGATATGATGCAGGGCACAAGTTACATGTATTCACTTTTATAAGTAATCATCTGGTGGAATAGTGGTTGATCGACATTGTTGTTAATCATGAAGAGCATGCCTATCTATCAAGTAGCTCTACCAAATAGTTAAACAAATTTTCCTAAGATGGATATTCATAACATTTTTATTGTATAGAGGTTATCTTGATCAAAAGAAACATAAAAGAGGAAGGAAATAGAAGGGTAGAAAAGAATTTTTTTTTAACAAACAAGGGGCATCTTCTTAGACTTATTAATTTATAAAATCTGCTATGTGTTTTAAACTAATACTTACCTATATCTATTTGTAACTCCGATATAAGCAATTAACTATGGAGTTTGAAATTTTCAAATTACAGCTATGATTCTAATAGCATTAACTTGTTAGATTTTGAATTATGGTAAATTGCATAAACACATTCATTCAAAAATCAATATTGTAAAACAAGTGTTACTATAAAAATAGTAGCACTAGCTAATGCTCAACTTGTTTCCACTATAATTAATTATGAATTATAACTAACTCTAATTTGAAATGTAAACTATTGAAATATGATCTAGGATGATATATAAGACATAATTCTATAAAATTTAGACATCTACAAAATTTACAAAAAAAATTAAACTTGTTAAATATAGAAACTAGTATTAGGGTTAGATAATTGTACTTGGAACTCATTTATTTTAGACTATATTAACTTTATGGGGGCTATGACTATCTAAAAATACTTGCAAACACATCTGTATCAGAAAATAGTGACCCATTGTCAGTTAGGACAAGTCTACAGATTGTGGACAAGAGTGAAATACATTGATGTTTGTGTATTGTGATTTTTTTCTATTTGAACATGTATTGGATCTAATAATATTAGTTTGTTTGCCTACATTTGTATATGAATTTTTTTTTAGCAAATCCTTAATTGATGTATGTAATACATGTGAAATCATAACCTCAATCCTGCATAAGCACACAAAATTAGATCAAAAGCAAAAGGAGGGAAATGGGGGAAGTGGGAATGGTCAAGTTATCCTTAGAAAATATTTTTTGGATGAAATTTTGCCTACATATTCGAAAGGGCCTTATGCTGATGTAGTTATCCCTTTAGGGAATATCATATGAATGCAACTAGAAAATTTAGTTAGAATGCTAGATAAGGAATGCCATCAACCTATAATAAACTATGTTAGACTCAGTAAAGGACTATAAAATTATAACAAAATTACAATAGGGATCTTTAGTCATAAAATAGATGCTTTTAAAATATTAAATATAAGTGCATTGTAAGAGAGTGTTGGGTCTTTTCAAGTGTGATCCTTGATGTGCTTTTATAGGGATATATTTTGAATGTTTCTGATAACTAACCTATTGATATATGTGATAAATATGTTATGAAGCATGTATTTTTTAAATATAGTCATTACATCACAAGAGACAAGTCTACACTACTAGACAAGTGTGTAGTAAACTCATGTCAGCCTAGTGCGCACTTATCCTAGAAGGTCAAAGGCTTCTAAAACAAGAGTGACAATAAATTATCTATTGAATAGGGATAAGATAAGTAATTATGAAATATTTTCTAAGTAGTTATAAGACATTGAATTTTATCTTAGAGATTGTGCATTATCAGAATGATGAATTGGCCAAACAAGGTAAAGACTTCAATAAAAATCATTGTTAATAATTTATTGGTTAAATTTCAGTGTCTACAAAATAAGCTAACCTATAATTTCATAGATATCATTTTAATTAACTAATAAATTAAGTCAAAATATCATCCAAAATTCAAAAGTTGAGGTAAGAAAACACATTACAAACTTATTGGACATTCCAAAAAAATTGAGATTCTATTATAAAAATATTCCTCTTTTTGAGAGGTGAATACAATGTCAACAACTAGTTTAGATGGGAACCACCTCATCTTATATTTAAATTACATACAAATCTTTAAAACAACTATTCCAAATTTAAATAGAGATACAAATAATGCAAAGAAAAACACAATGTTTTAAAATGAGGAAGATGCCAAAAAAAATTTGAAATTTTCTGTGAATTTGGTGGATCCTTAGAGGATCCAAGTTATTTATTTTGAAAGGCTAATATGCATGCTTGATAATCTTTGTCCATTTACACAATTTTATAAATTTTGCTCTAAATAAATACATTGTCTTGTTTGGTAAATTTGCATGGTTTTCCAAAGGGGTTTTAAGTGTGCTTTTCATTACTGTGACATGTTAAATAGTAACTAACTTATATGTTTTATCCCTGGTTAGCCTCTTGCACCTTTATTTGGAAATTAGACTTGAACTTAGCTAATTTTTTTAGCAAACATAGCAAAAGAATATAACTTTCCCTCAAGGGAAGACAATGAAACTATGTTTGCTTCATGAAATAACTCAAAAATTATGTCGATGGAGTTTTTAACAATTTTGATGAAAATATATATGTCATCTTCTTATTCTTGTATCAAATTCCTCATGTGCATCATAAAAAAATTAGCAATCTAATGTCAAACAAGGTCATCAAATTTAGATAGGGAAATGTGTTTTTCAATAAAGCCTTGGTCAGATTCCCTAACTTAACATCTAATATACTAATGTGGGATTTATATATTTTAACTTTTTGTCACCATGGAGTACTTGTGCCTTTAGCTTGGAAGTTTTTCAATAGTATCTCATTGAGTGATTCCAAGGCCTTCCCCACTTCATTAATTTTTTGTTATGGGACTAAATATTTAGTATAGGTTTCCAACCACACCATTTTTTGTTTCATGCCCTAGAACACTTTCTTGGTCAGCTCTTGTATGGCAGCTACCACAAACTCTAGATCCTTAGTAAACTCTTCCCTTTCCCATAGCCTTATTTTTATCTTCCTTGTTAGAGAGTATTTAATATTTTATTTCATGAAAATTGAGAGTATCCCCTTTGGTGATCTTTCTCCAATTTATTCACTTGAATTTCTTGGTATCTTATTTAACTTTCAACTTCAACCTAGGATCTTCAACTATTATCATTTATTTTATTTTTGCCTTGGCCAACTTTAGTCTCTCAATCCAATTTTCATCAATTAGTGACATAGAAATAATAGTGGATGTGGATGGTGTGGCTAGTGTAGATGAAGATGGACATAATGAAGTGGGATTGGGAATGGTGACTATGGGGTCAAACATGACAATATCTATGGATGTTGTATAATTAGGGATTTGTGTTGTGGTAGTGAGAGTAGGAGATGGAGTTGGAAGAACATATGTGCAAATTGGAGGAGTGGAGGTTGTTATAGTTTCAAGATGAGTAAAGTGTTGAGTTATAAGAGAGGGAAATCAAGTCTTGTCTAGGAAAACAATGGTAATTTTATACTTCAAAGATTTTATATTTCCACAATCCATATCATAACAAAATTCTTTTTTAGAGAAAATTGTGTCAAATTTTAACAATGATGCATTTTGGATCCACTTCGGTGTTCCTTCATTGGGAAAGAATTGTGTGTGAGAACAATAGAACCCTAGACCCTAAAAATTGAATGAAAATAGTATTACTATGGGGTTTTAAAATTTCTATGGCTTATCTTAATTTAAAATTTTGGAAGTGATCTTCTAATACTAGAATTCTAACCTCCTCAATTTTGATATCAAGTTTTGACTTGAACAAGTGTTCAGCAAGGACCAATTTTTCCTTCCTTTCAAGATGAATATCTACCAAATTTTATTTATTTATATTTTTAAAACACCTCCCCGTCTCCCCTATGTAAGTTATACCACATGATAAATCAACTCTATAGACACTACTTTTAAGGTTTGGGTCCAACTTGTCTTTACCCGACCCTAACATCATGAGTAATTTATTGACAGGAAGGAAGGTGAAGTGAATATTTTGGCATTTAAGAATTTTAGATAATTTATTAGAAATTCCTTCAGCATAAGTTATATAGGCTATGGGTCCTTCAACCAAAAAATCCTTTCCTTTAGTTCTATTAATATTTTCTTTAACTTGTTTGATAGCCCTAGCTATTTGTTTACCTGAGTAAACTTTCAACTTATAAAATTTGTGTATGTGTTTGATTTCATGATCAATGTTATCCTTATCACAAATTTTAAAGATCACAATTAATAAAGTTTTAATAACCCCTACTTTTTGAGAAGGATGGTGATGGGCTACGGCCTGTAGGTAAAGGTCTATATGTGTGCCTTTATGGTAGACCTTCCTAGAAAATGAACCATCCTCTTTCTTAAGCATGAGGACATATAAAAAAGGCAGTTGGTTATCTAATTCAATTTATTTGGTGAATTTTATGATAGGACACATATTATTGATGTGGGAATGGAACTCCTCCAATTTATCTAATCTATGATGCCAACATAAACTAGTATCATCAACATATCCACCATATGGGTTTTAATGAAAAAGAACAGAGTGCCAAATCTTCTAATTTTTCCATAAAAAGGTTAGAAACCACATGAGATAGAGGAGATCCCATATCCATGCTTTCACATTGTTCATAAATGATACCTTTAAATGCAAAAAAATTAGATTTCAAACACAAAGCAACTAGGTTCATAGTTTTTATGTTAGTTAGATTGTGAACCACTTCTACTGCTTCATTAATGGAAACTTTGGTGTAGAGTGACTCTACATCAAATCTAACTAATATCTCATTATAATCAACATTTTTATCCTTGATAAACTCAACAAAGTCACCTAAATCACAAACAAAAGAAGAGGTTTTTCCTATGAGGTGTTTAAGTTTATTGGCTAAGAATGCCACAAGATTATAAGTCAAAGAGTCAATAGTGTCTACAATAGGTCTTAATGGAACTCCTTATTTTTGAATTTTTAGAGCACCATATATTTTGGTGGTAACTTATTTATTAGGAATAAAATTATTTTTAATAGAATCATCAAACATAGAGGATTTGATAAATTTAGTGACATTCTTAATAATGTTTTAAACCAAGTTACAATCAAGCTTTCTATAGGTGCGACTATTATAAAGGTGATCTAACATTTTCATATCATATCAACTATGGTTAAGGACCACTATAATTTTCTTTTTATTAGATTTGAGGATTACAATATCATTATTACACTTCATAGCCTTAAGATCTCCCCATTCTTCTCTACTTATCACACTTCAGGAAGAGAAGAATGGGAAGCTCTTAAGGCCCTAAAGTGTAATAACTAAAGAAGAACGGGGAGCTCTTAAGGTCCTGAAGTGTAATTTTGATATCGTAACCCTAAAAGTTGATAAAGTGAATGCTACAATGGTCTTTAACCGTAGTGACTATGATATGAAAATGTTAGATCACCTTTCAAATAGTGGTAGCTATAGAAATCTTGATTGTAACCCAGTTTGTAACATTGTGAAGAAGTTGTTAATGTTATCAAATCTTATAAATTTGATTATTATATTAAAAATAAGTTGATTCATAAAAAATAATTTACCCCCAGAATATATGGTGCTCTAAAAATTCATAAAGTATGAGTTCCCTTAAGACCTATTGTAGACACTAATGACTCTTCAACCTATAATCTTGCAGTGTTATTAGCAAATAAACTTTAACCCTTCATAGGAAAAACCTCTTCTTTTGTTCATGAATCAAGTGACTATGTTTACTTTATCAAAGATAAAAGGGTTGATTATAATGGGATATTACTAAGCTTTGATGTTGTGTCTCTCTAAACCAAATTTTCCATCAATGAGGAAGTAGAAGTGTTTCACAAGCTAACTAAAATAGAAACTATGAATTTGGTTTCTTTGAGTTTGAACTCTACTTTTTTCAGTTTTAAAGGTACAATTTATGATTAATGTGAATGCATGTCTATGGGCTCTCCTCTATCTCCTGTCGTTGCAAACCTTTTTATGAAAAAATTAGAAGATTTGGCACTTCATTATTTTTCGTTAAAACCCAAATGGTGGGAAAGATATGTTGATGACACTTACTTATGTTGGAAACATGGCTTAGATAAATTGGAGGAGTTCCATTCACACCTCAATAATATCTATCCTATCATAAAATTCATCAAAGAAATTGAAATAGATAACCAACTACCTTTTTACATGTCCTCATGCTTAATAAAGAGGACTCTTCATTAGCTAGGAAGGTCTACAGAAAAGGCACACTTATAGACATTTACATGCATGCCTCATCCCATCACCATCCTTCTCAAAAAGTAGGGGTTATTAAAAATTTAATCACTAGGGCATTTAGAATTCATAATAAGGATAACATTGATCATGAAATAAAACACATATACAAATTTTTTAAGTTGAATGGTTACTTAGGTAAACAAATAAATAGGGCTATCAAACAAGTTAAAGAAAATATTAATAGAACTAAAGGCAAGGAATTTTTGGTATAAGGACCCACAGTCTATCTACCTTTTACCAAAGGCATTTTTAATAAATTAGATAAAATTATTAAATACCATAATATTCACTCCACATTCCTTCCTATGAATAAGTTACATATGATTTAAGGGTTGGCTAAAGGCAAGTTGGAACCAAACCTTAGAAATGGTATCTACAGGGTTGGTTTCTCATGTGGTATACCTTACATAGGGGAGGTGGGGAGGTCTGTTAAAACCAAAATTATAGAACATTTGGAAGACATTCATCTTGAAAGTAAATAAGAATTGACCCTTGTTAAACACTCACTCAAGTCAAAACATGCTATCAAAATTGAGGAGGCTAAAATTTTAGTAGCAGAAGATCACTTTCAAAAGCATAAGATAAAAGAATCCATATAAATTTTGAAACACCCTAGTAATTTAAATTGAGATGAGGGGATAGGTATTAGTCATGCTTTGAAACCTATATTTTATAATAATTAGTGTTTTTTTTTTACCTTTTCTCAAACGTATGTAGGTAGCTTTTAGGATTGAATTATAGAAGTCTCTTTGTCTTAGTTAGTTTTCTTTTCTTTGGTTTAAAAATCTTATTTTCTCTCAAATTAAAAGGTTACCATTTAAATACATAAATAGGTTACCTTTTAATCCCTTAACTATATTTTATTGTAATTAATTTAAACAAATTTAACTTAAAAATTTTCATTTAAAATTAGTTTATTGTTTGACATTTCTTTAATAATTAAAATATGAAAAAAATTAAATTACTCAAACTTTCTTATTTTATTTGTTTTTTGTTTTTTGGTTTTAGTAACTAATTAAAATGGTTACTTTGTCCTTTTTAGGGAACCTTTTTAAAATAAAAATTTTCATTCAATTTTTAAGGTCTAGGGTTTTGTTGTTTTCACATATGATTATTTCCTGATGAAGGATCATAGAGGTGGATCCGAAACATATCATTGTTAAAAATTTGACATAGTTTTCTCCAAAAAAGAATATTGTTAAAATTATCCTTATTTTTTGGTTCTTTGGGCTTGTAAATTGAATGGTAAATTATATTTGGCAAGCCCACCATAATAGTGACCTTGAACGTAGGTAAAAATCTCAAAGGGTCTACTATGGGCATTAAGACTTTTGGTGCCTCCATTGAAGGGAGTTGCTAATTCAATATTTATGTTTTGACCAAAGAAAAGGAAACTATTGTACTAATTCCTAAAAGAGGAAAAATTATGCTGGAGCAATAGGTTGTAATTTATTCTCTACAAATAATGCATTCACTTGAAGACATTGGGTGGAGATTTTAGGTGTCATTTATCTAATATAAATTTTGGTCACTTGAACTGCCTTCCTGGGAGTAACAAGTGTCACAACTTCAAATTGAGACATCTAAGGAGAAACATCAAGTGGCACAGCATCAAGTGATCACATAAAAGGAGATGGTGGAGGAGTGAGTATTATTTACTCCACAACATTTGAAACATGTGCAATGTCTTAAACTATGACTGAATAAGAATGAATTTGAGTAGGAATAGAAATAGAAGTTTGTGTAACTTCACACATTGTAATGGTTTTATTGACATTTTGTGCCAAAATATCAAACCACCTTGTGCCTTAAGGGATACCCATAATTTTTTTGAGGAAAGGATTTAAAAGTAACCTAAATTCCTTTTACGAAGACCCAAGCAAAAATTGGAAATTTTTATGTAGTTTTCAACTTTGCAAAGTTACAAAGTGCACCCAAACCTCTACTTTCTTGCTTACCCAATACCTCATGAGAATCAAAACTCGTATTACACTTTACAATTTTTTAATATCTTAAAGTATAATCAGGGCTATAATTTTCACTCTTCATCAACACCAGTAGGAATCAAAACTCTTGCTACACTTTTCAACTTGAAAAGTTACAAAGTGCAATACAAATTCCACTTTCTACCTTTCTCTATGACCCAATAAGAATCAAATCTTTCGCTACACTTTGCAACTTTTAAAATTTGTAAAATGAAACTAGGGTTTCGATACCCACTTAAAAAGCATTTCCTACCTCTAAAAACCCCCCAAAAGAAGGTAGAGATTAAAAAATAAATAACAAATTTGCTAATTACAAACTTGCAAAGTGATAGCACCGACCCACTTTCCTACCATTCAATCCATCTACCACTATCATTAGCATTAATTTCAAAGATTGGTATATGATTAATTTTTTTGAATCATTATCAATCTTGTAAATCAAATCTAAAGCTTTGCTACCAAGTAATACAATGCCAGCACTGACCTCTATTGCCAACCTACACATGCATTCATGGTATTCCACTAGGTCACCTATTTTTATTTTGGTATTTTCCACATTATTTGTCACCACTGTTATTTTTAGCAAGGTTTATCATTTCCCAAATTATACTTAGATTTCCTCTCCAAAAATTATTAAAAGTCTCTTCATTTGCTTATTGTTCTCTAATTTTTATAATCCTACATCTAAATCTTGCTAAAATTTGATCTACAATTTTGTGTTGTTATTTCTAGGGTTTTCATCAATATTATTATTATTTATTTAGATATTTACAAGAAATCTAGGGTTTAAGTCAAATTTAATAAAATCTAGAATATTTCTAGAAGATCCTTTGTGAAATTAAAAGGTGTAATTTCCTCTTGCTTCTCAAGATCAAACCCCAAATAGTTTTCAATCATAGAAACACTTAAAAACCCTAGCAGAGATTCCCATTGCTTTAACAACTCTGAGTTCCCATCAAAAGTCTAACTTTATTTTACAAACCATTTTTTTGTTGAACATTCTATCGGACATTGCAAGTGCAATTTTAATTTGAAATCCTATCGACTTCGATCTAAATTTACAACTCCTCTTACACATTAAAATATTTTCAAAAATTTAACTACAAAAGCATAATAAAACCCTGCAAGCTTTAAAGTGGAAGAATAACCTATAATTGTAAGTCTAAATCCTAGATAACTCTGTAGTTGGTTTTACTATCACCAATTTACCCTATGTACATGTATATGAAAGACATTAATCTCAATTCAAAGGAACTTGGTGTCCCATTTAGCCTGGATTCAAATACCAATGAGATAACTGGCACAAAATTAGGTCACACAGACCTAAGATACTTCTATAATAAATTCAATGTAGATATAAAAAATTATTGGATTCAAAGCATCTACAACATTATTTTTCCCCAGGTTACAACCTTCCCACTCTTAGTATAAATCCCCAAACTTGTGCTCACCATGGCTAAACACTATGATGCTGAGAAGAGGGAAGTATTAATGATAAAGGGGAAAAGATTTTGAATCTTTATCAATATTTCATTGATACTATGTTCCTGATTTTAGAATATGAAAGCTACATAGATATTACCCCTGATTATTCCAAAATGTTCTATCATTATAATATCATAGCTTATTTATGGGTTTTAAATAAATAGTGTCTAAAAACCCCTAGATATATAACTACAAGAATTCCTAAGACCTTGGATAGGATAAACTTCAAGGATGAAGTAGGAGATAGCATTTTAATCTTGAAAATAATTATAGCGAGCCCAAATGCAAAAAATTATCAGGATTGAATGTACCAGTATATTTGGGTAATCTATCAAAACAAACACTACATTAATTGGGCCAAATGTATTAGTGACTCCATTCACAAATATTTGATAGAGGTTCAAACTATAGGAAAATTTTATAGGGATTCTTACCTTGTGTATATTTTAGCAAAAGGGGGGCATTCATGGGATTAAACATAGTGCTCAATCAAATTAGCAAATTTTTTAACTATTAGTCTAATCTTACCTTAGATGGTAGAAAACAACAATTCATAAGGGTTAATGATGCTTTGATCTAATGCATCGTAATCATGTTTGGAAAATAACTAGGGAGGAGAATATTTTCTAATGCTACAACAATAGAAATTACAAACTGGGGGTCATACTTTATTCAATTCACAACATATTCATATATTAGATCTGGTGGCTTTCATGGGTGTCCTTACACCCTTCCTAGATATGTAAGTGATTAATGGGCCTTAATGTAACTTTTGAGGCAACTAGTGGAAACCCACATGTTCTTACCAAGTAGACACAAGATAGGAATACACTTTCCTATCAACATAAGGAGTACACCGACCCTTCTCTATCTAAATCCAAATATATGGATGTAGAGATGACTCAGATGACCTTGAGATCTCTATATGCTAAGCCCTTCTATGATGTGACTAGTTATGTTACTAGCATAGTGGGTTCCTCATATTCCCATATTCCTTTTTATGAAGATCATTGGGATGATTTGTAGGATGAAGAAGAGGTTAGGTTGAGAGATTATTCTAAAATGAACCTAAAACAAATTAAGAATTATGATATGCCACTAGTTCTAGAAGATCTTTAAGATGAGAAATAACCAATAGATAGGGTATATTATGATAATCAAATCTATCTCTAACCTCTTCCTCTAGTCAGGTGGTCTACACCTGAATCCTTCTCCTTATTAGATAGGACCACCCAAGTTATAAATAGATCATTGAACTAGTTAAGGAGCAAGGGGGTTAAAATAATTAAATAAACCATGAATATCACATATAGGTTGAGAGAAGTAAAGGATAAGGGTGTAGTGGAAACATAAGTAGAGGGTTCTAGTAGTGAAACTAAAGAAGATCAGATAGAGGGGGTAGTTGTCTCACACATTCAAAAATAAAATAAGAAGGCAAGAAGGGCTTCCTCTAGCATCTAAGATCCAATAGTCCAACTAATGGATCAACCACTATTAGTTTCCACAAGGGACACAACTAAAGTAACCCTTCCTCATATCTCTACTTCCCAACCAACACAAGTAACCCCTCCTCCCATCTCTATTGTCTAATAAGTTCAAGTAACTACTTCCCCTATTTTGATGATCCCACCAGTCCAAGTAATTTCTATTTTTCATTTGACTCCCTAGTATAAGTGACTCCTTTGGCAGCAAGCAAATTAACACAGTTGGTTATTCCAACTCCACCTTCACTTCCCTCTTCCATCATCAATTCTTCCTCATCCCCTATATCTACTATCACCCTCATTAATCACCAATACCACTGAACAGTACATGGCTACAGAATCAATCATTTTGACTGCAGTGACACTAGCCATCATAGCCACTAACATGGATGTACCCCCAACCTTAATATTCCATCACACTTCCCATCTCATCCACTCTTGAAATTCACACTTTGTTGATTAATTCTTTTGTTTCCTTAGACTCCACCTTTTCAGAGGTTCCCTTATTCCAACCACACATGCCTACCTCTCCACCTATGTCACTTTCAACTTTCATACCCCTAGTAAGCACATCCACTTTATGCATCCAAGTATCTTTGACTTCTTCCACCCTCACATTATTATAAGCTCCTACTAAAGAGGTATAAATGGAGATACCCACTGACACAACTATGGTTGCTCAACACACCAATGGGGAAGAGATAACCAAATCATCAATTGAGGACTCAACGGTAATGCCAGTGGCAAATATAGCACTTGTCATGGTAACCACCAGTGTAGTAGCCTCAGTTGTACACTCATATATAATAGTTTCCATTGAATCAACACAAGATTCATAAGTAGCCACTCCAAATTCATTGGCATAATCAGTGTCAAAGTAAAAGAAACAAATGATATCTCTTAGCACTCTACTGTTTGGTCTATTGGAGGCATTCACATGACTAAAGAAAGGCCCCAAGACCATCTCAACAATGGCATATGATGCAGTAGAGGAAAAATATGTGGAGATAACATTTCCCCCATCATACAATCGAAAAAAACATTTAGTGGTGGGGGATTATCAGATATCTAAGGTGCCCCTAGGTCATCCAATAAGAGAGGGAAAAAAACATGATGTTCAAACAAGTATAAGTTATCTTTTTGATAAAATGGATAGTGACAAGGTCACTATAGATAAGTTGAATAACAAATTTGAGAAATCAATAACTGCCTTAATAAAGTTCATGGAAATAGTAAATCCACTTGATTCTGCCCAGCCAACTCAATATCTCTCTCAGTTCCCTGACAAGGAAATATTTGAGGCAATGACAGAGATTGGTACTATGGAAAGAACTACAAAATAATGGGCTAATGAACTAATCAGGAAAGGAAACAGAGTGATATAATTGACAATTGACTACTACAAGACCTTGAAGGATGATTGTGCATCTCTAAAGGCAAAGATAAGTAAATATGAAGAAGATGTTGAAAGGCTAAACCTCTACTTTCCAAAATTGTAATTTGTTGACCTAATTGAGAGTGATATGCTCATTTCAGAAAAGATAATAAAAAATCCTTCAAAGCATGAAGAGATGGTTATTGATGAGGTTCTTTCTAAGTATGGGCTCAGTAATTCATTTTTTAGTTTATGCACAAGGAATTAGAAACTTCTAAGCATGTTTTCTTCTTTGTCCTTTTGCAGTTTTTGTGTGGAAATTTTGTCTTATGTATCTTCTATTTTGTGATATTTCATAGGTTAATGTCACTTTTAGTTATATTAATTCTAAAAATAAAGTTCCTGTTTTTTAATAAACTGTGGCTTATTTTTAATACCAATATTTTTTAGTCTATATGGAAGCAAATAAACCTAGAGGTTTTTTATTTTAAAAGTAGGTTACTTACTTACTTATTCAGAGAAGTTATTACATATATTATTCATGTGCAGATCTTCTTACAACTCAAGATGTCTCAAGGTGACCCAGAAATTTTCCTAAGAATATGAGTGATTAAAATTAATTCTAATTGATATTGGAAGATACCCTAGGCACAACTCATTCCCTACTTGGTAAACACTTCATGCTTGTCTTGTGGCTTTTTTAGTATCTTGAAACCGAATAGAAGTTGAGGAAAGATTTTTAGTTTGAGCACCCCTTTGATCCTTACCCAAATATTATGGGCATGTTTGAGTTTGAAGCAAGTGGGAGTAATGGTATAATCAGAGGTGTTAATTGCATTGTCCTCTGAAAAATTGGGTCACTCACATGAATTTTGACCGTTGTCAACCACCCAAGTTTTCATGTGAAATTATGGAAAATAAATGACCCTGTAGATTTGCGATGTCATGTGTAAAACTTGTCAACAATTAATATTTACATGATCCAAAAATATAGATATCTATTTAATAAAGCAACACTTATTTTTATCATTTATTGAAAAAATTAACACTTCAATTGTAACATTTAAAATTTGGACTTCGCTTTTTTTATGACCAATTTTTAAGTTATACTTCTGAGATGGATCAAAACCCGTTAAATAGATTATAACGTGTTCATATTTGATCATTCGTTAGGATCTACTTGGGGAATGGCTTTCACCTTTGCGATAGCCCCTAATTAAAAAACGAGGGGCACTTAATCTCAGTATCTGCATTATTAAATATAAAGCTTGCAGATTTCATTTATAGCATTGCCATTTAGGAGTGGTGTCTTGGGCTGTTGATATTATATCAATGCATAATTTTTTTATGATTAAAAATATATCTTACTTTAACTTTTACCAAAAGAAATTAATCGTCAACTCCAAAGATGTTAAAACTATCTTAAAAAGATATAGTCTAAGCTAAGGCTTTTTCATGTATTGATTTTTTGTTTGTGTTTCAGCATTTTATTGCATTTTTGAAGTGTGTGGTCATTAGCTATAATTGAGTATTTTGTACAAAGCTATTATTGTTATTGTTATTGTTAGCAATCAACTCCAATCTTTAGATTAGGAGTTATTTTGTAAACCAGATCAAATGAAAATGATGATAATAATTATAACTCTACAAAAAATGGTGTTGTAAGCCTTCTTTATTTGTCAAAATTACAGCTACCTGTGAATATAAATGGGGAAAATAAATCGTGTAGTGAACTGTGTTTTAACCGTCATGTAAGTTTGAATTGTTCGAGGTTGCAATGATATTTCAACATTGGGTTTCCATGTCATAGGCTTGGATGTTTGGAAAAAGTAGTAAAACTAAAGCTACAACATGCAATAAAAAAAAGCATATATAAATAATAGGGCCTCAACTTTTTACCTATATATATAAAAGTGAACACATTTATAAATATTATAAAATTTCATCATCCTTCAAATATTATTACAAGAAAATTTCTCCATATAAAAAATTAAAATACATTAAAAATGAAATAACATCAAAAATTAATATATAATATATATTATCTTATCATATCATAAATAAATAAATAAAATTTTAATTTTAAATATAAATAAATGAATTTTGAAATCTACTAATGAAAATCTTAATTTTCAAAACATATACCATCTTATAATATTATAAATTAATTAAATTTTATAAAAAATATTTTTTAATTTATCATATATTTATTTTATCTGAAAAAATATTATAGACTCCAAATTGTTATTAATTTTTTCTGTGCTCGAAAATCAATAATTTTTTTATCGGAATAAAGTGTTATACATGGGTTCACAGTTTTAATACGTAAATTATGTATTAATCATTTTATTTTTTTTTGGGTTCAAAGTCTTAACATAATTATTTAATTAAAAATATTCTTGATTTAACAATAATATTTTATTAAATAATAATTACATGTTTTTAATTATATATTTGATATAAGCTGCAGATATCAAATATGGCACGTAATTTATATACTACATAATTTATTATATTTTACTAACTATTTAAAGTTTTAGTTTATTTTTTTATTATGTTTGAAATTATTATATGAAGTTATTGAATTACATCGAATATCATTTTGCAATTTATATTTCAAAAATAAATATATAATAGATTTATAATATTGAGTGAGTATACATTTAAATTAGTGAACTCCTTATATTTAATATTTATATCGGGTATCTAGAAGACGATGATTACTTATATCCATCTACCAAATTAACTTAATTATTCAAACAAAATATACTTAATTATCAATTTAACAATAATACTTTTTTAATTAATAGTTACAAGTCTTATTTCACATTTTTGATAATAAACTTTACAAAACAAATATAAAACTTAATTCATATATCACACAATCCACCATGCTTTGTTGTCTCAATATTCTAGTTTAACTATTTAAATAATATATACTTAATTATTAATTTAACAATAATATTTTATTAACTAATAAACATGACTTTTGACACACTTTTAAAACAATTTTTGTATCCCAATATAACAATCAATCGATAGACCACATAATCTGCTATACTTTTTTGTTGCCTTAAATTTATAGTTAGATTGTTTAACCAAAACATCCTTGATAACCAATTTAATAATAATGTTTTGTTAGTTAATAACTACATGTATTTTTCATATTTTGATACAAATATTTAAGACTAAATATAGTGCTATTACCCAATTCACTATATTTTGTTGGCATGTTTAATTGATGTACCATACAATGCACCATACTTTGTTGGCATATTTAATTGATGTAATATACAATTCATTATATTTTATTGGCTCTAAATTTTAATTTGATTGTGTAATAAAAATACATTTGATTATCAACAGGGTTGTAGCCTGACTGATGAGGATGATGGTTGCTTATATGTATTCACCATGGTTTAAATCTTATATCTACTTGAGATGAAAATTTAAGCAGTTAAGGTTAGGATCATACCATAGGTAATTTTGATGATGTGAATGCCTCTTACTCATGGTTTCTTAGCTCAAGGAGCTCATTGATTTAGATGTATGCTTACTGAATATTGTAAATATAATATATATTTATTTCTAAAATATGGGCAAAGATACTGACATTCATTATAATTTAATGATTCCATGTAATGTCTTATGGCATATCAAAAAAAAATATAAATAATTTTAAATTAGAGAAATAATTTTGATGTAGATTTTTATTATACATATATATCTAAGATTCTGAACTAATAACTCTATGGCAAATAAGCAATCATTTTAAATAACTAATTTGTAAGTGTGTAGTGATTAAATATGACTAGGGATTAAATTTAATGATTGTATGATTGTATTTACATTTTTAAGTTATAAAATATAATCATTTTTTTTGGTGAATCATATCAAATGTAATCTAAAATTTTAGACATAACATTAAAAACTCTAAAAAATTATAATAAATATATAATTATTTTTAATATTTTTTTTTTAATCATAAAATATATTAACATTTAAAAAAAAAAATCAACCATAAAATTTAATATTTAAATAACATTAGCATCCTTCGAAATGAGAGCGAAGACAACCCTTAACTTAAAGTGTCACATCCTGATTTTACCCTGTAATTAATAATCTTTAATCCATTGATTAGGATGGTTAATATATGATTTATATTGCTTTGATTTTGAGTATTTTGACATATACTAGTATGAGACTTGTTGATTAGTAGATATTACATGATAAGTTATATTTTGTACACTTGAATATGTATTTGTTAGTTTTTTCATTATTGGTGACATTTATGATGACTCAGAATAACTACATACTTTTTGTGAGATGAATCCAAGATAGGTCCTATCTTTAAAATTTGGTGAGGGAGAGTATCTTCAGAGAGGATCGGCTAGATGGAGCAATTGAAAGAAATATCATTGGGAAAAACTAGTGACCTTACACACGTGCAATAGATATTAAATGATATTTATGTAAAAATGTTAGTGCATATTGTTTATGATTATATTTATGTATGTGGAATTTGTTTTAGTATGCATTTAATTTTTTTAGTCAAATTGTCTTGGTTTTTAAATTTAAATCCAAAAAATAAATATTAGTGTTAATATATATAATTATTGTGGAAATAATTCTTTTACAAGTAAAATATAATTAATGACTTATTTTATCTTCCAGTTAAATAATTGTTTATCATTATTTAGAAATTTGTATGAAAGAAGTGTTAATTCAATTTAAGGTTAAAATTTGATGTATGCATGAGACTTATTATAAATTTAAGAAAACAAATTTTATAATTATTTTAGTTAAATTAGCATGTATTGGATATTAGTTGGTAAACTATAGTGAAAGAAAGAAATAAATATAATTAATAAACATAAATAAAAGTGAAAAATATTATGTATGAGAGGAAGAAATATGGCATGCAAGGAATGGACGGAACAATGGGGAAGGAAAATAGATTTTTAAGTTAACATAAATGAATATTGTGAAAATAAAAGGGAAATTGGTGTGGAAAGTAAAATAAGTAATTTAAAAATTTGCATGTTTCAAATATGTTGAAGATTTGATTGGCATGCAAGGAGAAAAAAACTAAAGCATAAAGTTTACATGTAAAGGGAGTAGAATTGGATTTAGAAAAGAAATAAGTCTTATAAATAAGAGATGAATGTTCGGAGAAAGACTCATAGGGAAAGAAGGATAAAAAGGGGAGAGAAGAAAGAATATCAGTATTATCTATTCAGGTTTGGAAGTGATTTAGAAGTAGGTTTCATAATTATATTTTGGTATGTAATTGGATTTGTGTTATATTTATTTTAAAGCCTAAGTATTTTTTTTAATAGGAAACATCATATTTTACTTAATCTGCTTTAATACTCATTCAAGTTAGCATTATATTTGGTATTAGACCAATGTCCTACTTTTAAGCCAATATTCCATTCTTTTAGGTTGCATTTTATATACATAAATTGCATCCTCCTTTGTAAATTTTCATTGATTTTATTTATATCTATATTTTATTATATTGGTTGTAAGCTATGTTGATTGATACAATGTGGTAAAATAATAGCATAGATCTTAAATATAAAATGCCAGTCTTATGTGTTGAGTAGATGGCTAATATTTGCCAAGTTAATATATATTTTAATAAACTACTAAATATAATTAGTATTAATTGAATCAAATATTTTATATTATTAATATGTTGTGCATATTGAAAAAAGAGTTGCAAATAAAAATTGCTAGGTTAAATGTCAACTTTTAAATTAAAAAATCCCAACACCTAGCCAATGTATAAACACTTTATCTATTAGAGGAAATCATTGTATTCTTGTATTAAGAAGCTAAAATATAATTATTAATCACATCAATCTTATTTAGTGCCAGGTCAATTTTTTGAAGTCACTGAGTTTATATAGAAGATTGAACCTTGTTGGAATTAATAAGTAGTTGAGTTAATGATTTAGTAAAAGTGAATCACCAGTTAATTTTAAACCAATTGAAGAAGTCCAACTATAAACCATAGAATTAAAATTAATAAATTAAAAAAAAAAAAAAAAAAAAAATCACAAATCACAGATTTCTTGTGGTATTCACTAGAAAATAATTTGGAAGGATAAGCTTTTAGATAAGCATTTCTAGTGAATCACTAAGTTTAATTGATTGGCTCAAATTTAATAGTAAATGAAATGCCATATGCCCAGTCTCTAATTCTAAATACCCATTTCAATATTTAAAAATGAGTTTATCTTTTGAAAAGATTGAGTCACATATAAGTCACTACAGTTATATTTTTAAATCATTGCGTTATGTTTTGAAACCGCTGAAAGGTATTAATTATTTTGTTGAAGTCATTATATATCCCATTGGCCAAGACTTAATGTGGAAATCACTTATAAAATATATTTAGATCTAAGTTTATAAAACATTGAACCATTTGTTGTGCATGCTGAAGTCAAGTCATTGAGAAAGATGTTAGACATCATTATATTTACACTTTAGTTAATTTTGGGTGTTATTTTTGAAAAGAAGTATTTTAAAGTGAAACTCCAAGTCTAATGATCTAACACTAGCATCATATTTTAAACACTATTATTTGGCTTAATGTAGGTGTAAAAATTATGTTTTTTGTATAGTATTTAATGCTAATATAAAATAAATGATGGTTGAGTTTATAGTTTAGAGCAATAAGCTATATGGATAACATTGGGTTTTTAGATGAAAATGTTGAGCCCTATGTGTAACCAGATGTAACATATTTTCTTGGCATGAATAAGAGTAATAAATAATAATATTTTTTCTTTAATGCAAGATCAAATGTTTTGTGAAACTTTATTTTGACTTAGTTCTCCATATTGCAATTTGAGTGTGATTATCATGGAAGTAAGAAAAGATTATAAAATTGATTAAATTGATAAATAGGAATAATACTATTTATTTAATTGTTCTTTGAGGTTTAATATTATAAATTGAGTTTTAAGGTATCCATTTCA
This sequence comes from Torreya grandis, assembly GCA_037957365.1. NCBI lineage: Eukaryota > Viridiplantae > Streptophyta > Pinopsida > Cupressales > Taxaceae > Torreya > Torreya grandis. The sequence continues at coordinate 3,569,134 of JARHVA010000852.1, read as the reverse complement.
TAAGTCATATCCATATTAGCTAGCAATAATAGGCTTTTATATAAGGGATTGATTAATGTATCAATATTAAAAGATAATATGCCTAGATGGTATATATTTTTAGACATGTCAAGATGTCCATGAAAGTGAATATGATTGTTGAGAGTTTATAATTTATTGTTGAGTAGATATTAAATATTTTTTTGAAGCAATAAAAGAGTATAAGAAAATTCATATAGAAATTATATATGCATAGACTTAGATATTCATTTGATTATGTAACTTCATAGGACTTTAGATATATTAATTTTATTTTAATAAATTGATAAAAAGAATATAAGAATTCTAGGAAGCGAAAATTTTAACCATGTAAATACTGACCCTTAAGTTAAGCTCCTACAAAGTTTACTTTGATTTATAATTATTTCATAATTGGTAACTATTGAAGATTAAAATCTTGTATGTAATTTTATGAGATTATTTATATGTACAAATGGTTAGACTTATATATAGTTATACTACATGAAAGGTACCTAGATGGTATATATTATATTTATGATATCTAGACCTACAATTGCATAATTATCTATGTATTGGTTATGACTTGAATAATATGTGTTGTAGCTTTTGGTAGGATATCATTATGCGTACACAAAAACTTGATAGTGCAAACAAATTTCAAGATAAAATTATATGCATTGTATGACTTCTTTATTATAGTTATAGTTATGCTTGCTTGAAAATGATCATATGTTTGCATGTTTCTATGAATACTTAGTATGATTGATTATGAGGAAACTATTAATCATACTTTAGAACCCTGGAATATTATAATATGAGTTTTTTTAAGGTGTAGTTACTTGGATTTTCTTGAAATAGTCTATAATTTATTATGAGTTTTACCCAAGTGATATAAATAGTGGTTTTTGTTTTTCAATTTAGGATTGATTTTAATGTAAGACTCATTCATACGTAGATAATTATGTGCATATCTTGTTTTATCCTTGTTTAGCATGTGATGTGATATTTTTTCTAAGAGAATCAAATTTGTAGTGAATCTTTGAGTTAGATAATATATTATATGTGCTTATTTGCGAAACCATATTGATGATACTAATGGGTAGTGAGACGAATTCCACTAGCCTAGGTAGTACCACCAATAGATAATCTAATCAAGTGGTGTGTATTGAAATTAATTGATCTGAAATAATCATATGAAAATTTTGATCAAAGTAATGTTATATACATTATTTTTCATATATTTGATTTTTAAGTTTTGCAATATCATGTTAAAATAGATTTATTTATGGTACACTGCATATTATTAGAAATCTTATAACACATGAGGTTTTAGCTCATCTTACTAGATCCTCATACCATTTTATCTACATATTCATGAAAGCAGGACTATTTTCTAATAGGAGATTATACAACAGATCGTTAGTTTGTAGTTGATGTGGTAAAGTACTCGGATGATGCTCTCCCTCCTCCACTATAGTTTTACATAGAGACAACACTTGAGATTATTATTGATACAAGAGTTGGATTGATTCAAACTCCAAAGAGTTTGGTATATACTTATTATATTAGGTTGTATGTCTAAAGGAATATAATTGTATTATGTACTTGTATATTTGATTAGCAGATATTGTATTATTAAATCAATCATAATTATGTCCTATTATATTTGCTTTCTATGGAGTTGTATAAGATTTATATCATATTTAGTATTTGAATTAGAAGTACTATTATTCTTAATTGTGCTTTGGATACGTTGTATTATTTTCATCTGTGAAATGTTTGTTAAGTTATTTGTTTTAAAAATATATATACATTTTCTTAAGTACAACTTGTGGGGTTGTCACATTTGGTATCAGAGTATTTTTGTAACAAAAAGTAATAATGTGTAGGTATGTATGGTACATTGAGTGTGTACCTTAGAGCATTCATACCCCCTTAGAGTTGTTAAAGGATTGGTTTATCAAGTGTCTCATTAGTGATAATTTTATAAGGTGTTGGGTAGGTGATTACATAAATTAGTTCATGAGTGAACTAGATTTTTTCACCATATTTTTGATCTTTAGATTGAATACCTTGAGTGTGATTATGTCTTTATTGAATGACCTTCACCATTTTTTTTTTGTATTGTTCATATTTTAAAATCATGGAGTGTTTCTCACTTAATTAATTATGATTAGTTGTGTCTTATTTACACATATCCTAGAAGTGAGAATCCTATAAGTCTATTCTAGAGTGACACCACCTAGTGCAGTGAAAATTCTCTTGTAGTTGAGTGTAGACATATTATTTGATATTCCTTTATGTTAGGAAGTTTTTGTGTAGATTAGCATCTCTATATTTATATAGAATTGAGAAGAAGTGTTGTCTCTCTTAATTAGTTTACAGGTGAGTTTTATGTTGTCATTCTCCTCTTACATCATTTTAAGCTACTGCGAAGATTTATATTCTCAAAATGTCATTTTAGAGTTTCCTTAAGCCAAAACATGTTTCTAAATTGTTGCTTGATCTTATTCCCTTGAGTTTATGGGATAGTGTTTCCTACTTATTGTTGAAGCATCCTTGTGTTTCATATTTTATTTCCATTTGTGGAAGTAAGTGATCATACTACACTTAAAAGTTTGTTAAGTGAATAGTGATTGGCAACTTAGGTTGTGATATTTCCTTCTACCGTATGAGGGTATGTAGAAAGTTTTGGTTTATCAGATGTTTGTTCTCTACTTTCTATGCGTGACTTTTTAGAGTCACTATTTTATCTAACCTTGGAGATTGGTCACGAGGAGTGGCTAACATTAAATTTATATTAATTTTAGTCGATTACTACTATAATGTTATTATATAACTTTGTTTAGACTGATATTATACTCTTCTTAAATAATATTATTTTGAAGAGTTATATGTGTAGCTATCTTCAGGAGCAAGTAAGGATTAAGGTATACAGAACATTTTGGTAAATCTAAAGGGATTAAGATAAAACTTTTTAAATGTTGTGTGTTAGGTATTCAAGTAAAAAGACATTGTCTCACTTATAAGGTATTAAGGACATCATAATCCTTAGTGTTTGTATGATATATTAGTTATGATATTGTTTCTTTTTGCTATGAATATCACACTACCAATTAAGTTGTAGGATATGATATAATTTTTTATTGATTAGTAGCAACTTAATTCAATCTCAAGATGATTGTATGATTTATATTGTGTGTATGTTAGTACATATTAAATATTTTAGCATATAGTATTGTTTTTTATGATTTTATTAGAATAGATTTATAGCCTTGTACACCTTTTGAAGATCTTCTAGTCGTAGAGATCTGAGTGATGGTTGGTGAAACAAGAATGTGAGTTATAAGTAATGGGATGGTATCCTACTTAGCCTCACACTGACTTGGTTGTTATTGAGTTGGATATGATAAATTGACTTATTGAATCTAGGATTTGATAGGCAAAAAAATTTAAATTCAATCATATGATCATTTATTTTGACTTTTGTGAAGATTTCATGTGTTATTGTATTAGCAGTGAAACTTTTATCGAGTTATTATTAGACTTTTATTTTGGTTCTAGACCCTAGGGTGGTCATGATAGAACCAATTAGCATAAAATGACTTTCTCAAAAAAAAATTGCAGAATAAAAAATGTCACATAGTAAGATCTTGTGGGACTAATTCTCTAAGAATAGTGTTCATTAGGAGAACTAGTATGAGTTATTTAAGTAAATTTTATATTGGTTAGCATGATTTGATATTTGATAATGTATTTTTATGTTGTTAGACTATGTTTATTATTAGATCTTTTACTTGAATAAGATTCATCGGGATAATGATCAGTTTGAGGAGGGATGTCATATCTTGATTTCACCCTATAATTAATAATTTTTGATATATTGATTAATATGGTTAATGTTTGATTTATATTGTTTTGATTTTGAATATTTTGACATATACTAGTATGGGATAATGATATTGATGATTAGTATACATTGAAAAATAAGCTATATTTTGTTATATTTTATACACTTGGATAAATATATTTATTAGTTTTTGCATCATCAGTGACATTTATTATGACTTGGACTAACTACTTAGTTGTTGTGAGGTGGATACAAGATAGATCCTAACATCATAACTTGATGAGGGAGAGAATCATCATAGAGGATGGATTAGATAGAACAATTAAAAGAAATATCAGTGAAAAATGCTAGTGATCCTACACACATGTATAGTATCTATTAAATGATATTTACGTAAAAATATTAGTGTATATTATTTATGATTATATTTGTGTGTGTAGAATTTATTTTAGTATGCATTTAATTTCTTTAGTCTAATTGACTTGGTTTTTGAATTTAAATCTAGAAAATAAATATTAGTGTTAATAGATATAATTATTGTGAAAATAATTATTTTACAAGTAAAATGTAATTAATGACTTATTTTATCTTTCAGTTGAATAATTGTTTACAATTATTTATAAAATTGTATGGAAGAGGTGTTAATGCAATTTAAGGTTAAAATTTGAAGCATGCATGAAAATTATTGAAAAATTAAGAAAATAGATTTTATAAATATTTTAGTTAAATTTTCATGTATTATAATTAATTGGTAAACTATAGTGAAAGAAATATTTAATTGTAATTAATAAATACAAACAAAAGTGAAAAATATTATGCATGAGAAGGAGAAAGATGGTATGCAAGGAATGGGCACAGTAATGGGGAAGGAAAATAGATTATTAAGTTAATATAAGTGAATATTATGAAAATAAAAGGGAAAATGGCATGGAAAGTAAAATAATTAATTTAAAATTTTGCATGTTTTAAATATGTTGAATATTTGATTGACATGCAAGGAGGAAAAAACTAAAGTATAAAGTTTACATGCAAAGGGAGTAGCGTTGGATTTAGAAAAGAAATAAGTCTTATAAATAAGAGATGAATGTTTTAAGAAAGACACATGGAAAAAGAAAGATAGAAAAGGTAAAGGAGAAAGAACATCAACTCTATTTGCTCAGATTTGGAAATGATCTAGAGGCAGGTTTTATAATTATATTTTGGAATGTAATTGGATCTATTTTATATTTATTCTAAAGCTTGAGTATTTTTTTTTTAAAAGGAAACATCTTATTTTAGTTAGTTTGCTTTAATACTCATTGAGGTTAGCATTCTATTTCGTACTAGACCATTATCTTACTTTTAAGCCAGTATTCCATTCTTTTATGTTACATTTTATATTAAAAAAATTGCATCTTCCTTTATAAATTTTCATTGGTTGTATTTATATCTATATTGTATTATATTGGTTGTAAGCTATGTTAAATGATATGTTGTGGTAAAATAATAGCATGGATTTTAAATATAGACACCACTCTTATGTGTTGAGTAGATGACCGAGATTTGGCAAGTCAATATATATATTGGTAAAGTGATAAGTATAATTAGTATTTATTAAAGCAAAGAGTTTATATTATCAATACATTGTGCATATTGAAATAAAGAATTGTAAATAAAAATTTCCAGGTCATAAAACTAAAAATGCAAGCTTTTAAATTAAAAATCCCAATGCCTAGCTAATGCATTGAAATGCTTTGTTTATTAGAGGAAATCACTATAGCATTGTATTAAGTAGCTAAAATCTAATTATAAATCATATTTTTCTTATTTTAGTGCTAGGTCAATTTATTGAAGTCGGTAAGTTTATATAGAAGGTTGAATATTGTTTAAATTAATAAATAGTTAAGTTAATGATTTAGTAAAAGTGAATCATCGATTAATTTTAAATAAATAGAAGAAGTCCAACTATAAACTATAGAAGTAAAATTAATAGATTGCAGAAGTTTGTTACAAATTTTAGAAGTCATGTGGTATTCACTTGAAAATAAATTAGAAGGATAAGATTTTAGATAAGCATTTCTAGTGAATCATTGAGTTTAATTGATTGGCTGAATTTTAATAGTAAATGAAACTCCATATGGCTAGTCTCTAATTCCAAACACTCAGTTCAATATTGAAAGTTGAGTTTATCCTCTGAAAAGGCCAAGTCACATATAAGCCACTTTAGTTAAATTTTTAAATCATTGTGTTATGTTTTAAAATAGCTGAAGTTATTAATTATTTCATTAAAGTCATTATATATCCCAATGGCCAAGATTTAATGTGGAAGTCACTATATAAAATATATTTAGAGCCAATTTTATAAAACACTAAACCTTTAGTTGTGCATGTTGAAGTCAAGTTGATATGTTTGACATCATTGTATTTACACTTTGATCAATTTTAACCTTATTTTTATATTTGTTAAATCAAGTGCATTTAAAATTGTATTAATTATAGAGAAATATGTTTTAATAATATTTAAGGAATATTTTAATATTAATGTGTCAAATTTTGGTAAAAATTTATAATTGTTATCATAATATGTATTTCAAGCTATTTGATTGGATGAACAAAAATCAGATAATTAAAAAAAGAGTCCATTAATTATACCTTGGTAGCGACTAATACTAATATTTTATTAGTTAGTTGTTACATATCTTCTATTGAAATGGTGTGCTATATATGGATTCACAATTTTAATGTCCATCTTATTAATCAAATTTAATATAAAATTTATATACCCCACAAATCATGATATTTTATTAACTCTATGTTTTAACTTGATTATTTAACTTAAAATATACTTAAATTTTAATTTAAAAATGATGTTTTGTTAACTAATAATTACATGTATATTGTCACAAATTTGATATGGGCCTTAAAAATTAAAAATAGTGCTTAATTATATACCACACAATCCACCATATTTTGTTGGCTAAAGTTTTATCATGATTAGTTAAATAAAACGTATTTGATTTCCAATTTATTAATGATGTTTTGTTAGATAATAATTACAAATCTTTTGTCAAGATTTTGATACTTACCTTATATACCAAATATATCACTTTATTCATGTACCACACAATTCACCATGTTTTATTGGCTCAAAGTTTTAGCTTGACTATTTAACCAAAACATATTTAATTCTTAATTTAACATTAATATTTCTTAACTATTAAATATATATCTTTTGTTACACTTTTAATATCGGTTTTTTAGATCAAATATAAAGAATAATTTATCTACCACACAATCTATTATACTTTGTTGGCTTATATTTCTAGTTGGATCATTTAACCAAAACATACTTGATACCCAATTTAAGAGTAATGCTTTGTTAGTTAATAACTGTGTCTTTCCTCATAGTTTGATAAAAATCTTTAATATTTCATATTATACGACTACACAATTCATGATACTTTGATGGCATGATTAATTAATGTACCACCCAATCCACCATACTTTGTTAATGTGCTTAATTTATTTACCACACAATCCACCATATTTTATTGGCTAAAACTTCTAACTTGATTGTGTATCAAAAACACACTTAATTTTTAATTAGACAATGAGTCTCTGATAATTTTTTAATATACATATATGTCTAAGATTCCAAACTCATAATTATGCCATGAATAAATAATCATTTTAACTAACCAATTTATATGTGTATAATAATTAAATATGATCAAAAATTAAATTTGATGATTGTATAACCCTATATACATTTTTTATCATAAAATATAATCATTTTTTAATAAACCATATAAAATATAAACTAAAATTTTAAATAAAACATCAAAAATTCTAAAAGTTTATAATAAATATAGAACTATTTTTAATATTTCTCTCCTCTAGTTTGAACTATACTAACATATAAAGGACAAATTTCATTTATGGCATCTATATAAAAATGAGAGCGGAGACAACCCTTATGTTGGTGGGGCCTTTGAGGAGAAGATAATGAGAAACACCTTTTCCTTGTGTTGAAAATAATCCAATACTAAGGACAAAAAGGGCCAAGATACTTTCCATAATCTCTACGAGTATTGGATAGTTACAAAAAATTTATTCCACTCCCAATCGGACACTTAATTCTCTTACCCCACTTTTATGTCACCTCATTCGTTGTATTCCAATGATAGATTTACTCATTACCTTATCAACGTTTGAAATATTGAATAAAATTGGATGACTAAGGTAGGTGTGTGTGTGTGAGAGAGAGAGAGAGAGAGATTATCAATTGGATTAACTTACATGTTTTAATATGGTGTGATAATATTTTAATATGTTGTAATGGTGTTTTTATTAAATGAATGAATTAAAAAATTTAATAACATCTACAATCTTAAAGATCTTACGGGATTAAATGGTGAATTAAAGTTGTTTTGTATTAATATATTTATTTGATATAAGGATTGTTTTATTAGTTTTGTAAAAAAATTAATCATTTTTTATGTAGAATATTTTAGTATCGAATTTGATCAAAAAATTTGTTTAATCTAACCTCACCTCCTCAAACAAGTTAGTTAGGTTGTTACACTTAAGTTATCATTGTACTTGATATGTGTGTCACTATAGATTGCACATTCCATGATGTAGTGTCATTGTGTCTCCACCACCCTCTTGTCATAAAATAGGGATGTTCTCATTTCTCACTCCTTAGAAATTGTCTACCTCTTGATCTTATACCTAAAATGATACAACCTAGTCCTTAACTAAGACATCAACATTTTCTTTTTACACTTGATTTCTCCTCCTATGTAGGCCTTTTTTTCAAGTTCCCATGTGAGATTAAAAACTTTGATATAGTATGATTTGTTCTACCTAAGTTATCATGAGTTTATCTCTTATATATCTTTGTGCACGCACGCGCGAGTGCGTGCGCGCACACACACACACACACACACACACACACACACACACACACACACACACACACACACACACACACACACACACACACACACACACACACACACACACATGTATGTATGTATGTATATGTTAGTGTTTGGACACTCTTTCATGTTAATACCCATTTACTCATCCACTTGCTCTTTTTCATTTGTGTGTTATTCCTTCTACTTAACTCTCCCTCTATCACCTTTTGGGGCCATCAATGAATCACCTATATTTGTGTCTTTTTAAATAACTTAATTTCTTAGTCATTGTTGATGCCTCCAATAAGAAATTACATATTTAAAATAATAGAATATCATAAGAACCAATGCATTAATTTTGAGTTTGCTTGTGATTTTTATTTAATTCTTTCTATTTATATCTATTTTAGGTCAAAAATATTATTGTTGCAAACATCACATCTTATAGGACTACTGGTGTGAAAAGCAAACTGAACAAAGTTCTCTTGGTTTTTCAATCCAATAATTATATATTCCTACGTGTATTTTGGAGTGAGTATAAATTCTTCCATCACTTTTCTTTTCTTTTTGCCTACAAGTCTCCCAAACTAAGGTTGTTTTGAGAGTCGAGCCCTTGTTACATGTATTCTTCCACTACTTTTATTATAATTCCTTCGAAAGGGAAGTTAATTTGTTAATTTATCCTCCATAGTTAAAATATCATTACTTTGGTTTTATAGGCATTCACTTGTATTCCATCCTCTTGGCAGAAGATATCTAAAGCCCTCAATTTATCTCTCAAACTATGCACTATTTTTGAAATTAGAATAAGATCATTCACATATAATACTAACTTTACTACATAGTTTGTTAAGTGAATTCCCACTCCAAAAACTTTATTTATCCATATTGTTGATATAATTAATACCCACTCAATGTATTTGATGGAAAAACTTCCTCTCATTTTAGGATCATAAGATATGATGCAGGGCACAAGTTACATGTATTCACTTTTATAAGTAATCATCTGGTGGAATAGTGGTTGATCGAGGTTGTTGTTAATCATGAAGAGCATGCCCATCTATCAAGTAGCTCTACCAAATAGTTAAACAAATTTTACTAAGAGGGATATTCATAACAATGTTATTGTATAGAGGTTATCTTCATCAAAATAAGCATAAAAGAGGGAGGAAATAGAAGGGTAGAAAATAATATTTTCTGAACAAACAAGGGACATATTCTTAGACTTCCTAATTTATAAAATCTACTATGTGTTTTAAACTAATACTTACCTATATCTATTTGTAACTCAGATATAAGCAAATACATTGTGGAGTTTGAGAAAGTCAAATTACAGATATTATTCTCATAGAATTGACATGTTAGATTTTGAATTATGGTAAATTGAATCAACACATTCATTCAAAAATCAATATTATAAAAGAAGTCTTTACTATAAAAATAGTAGCACTAGCTAACACTCAACTTGTTTCCACTAAAATTAATTATGAATTACAATTAACTCTAATTTTAATTTTAAACTATTAAAATATGATCTAGGATGATATATAAGACATAATACATTAAAATATAGACATCTAAAAAATTTACAAAAAAAATAAACTTGTTAAAAATAGAAACTAGTGTGAGGGTTAGATAATTGTCCTTGGAACTCATTTATTTTAGAATATATTAACTTTATGTGGGCTATGAATTTCTAAAAATACTTGAAAACACATATGTATTAGAAAATAGTGACCCATTGTTAGTTGGGACAAGTCTAGAGATGGTGGACATGAGTGCAATACATTTATGTTTGTGTATTGTGATTTTTTTATATTCGAATGTGCATTGGATCTGATAATATAAGTTTGTTTGCCTACATCTGTATATGACTTTTTTTTTAATCAAATCCTTAATTGATGTGTGGAAGACATGTGAAATCATAACCTTAATCCTTTACAAGAACACAAAACTAGATCAAATGCAAAAGGAGGTAAATGGGGGGAAGTGGGCATGGTTAAGTTATCATTATAAAATCTCTTTTGGACTAAATGTTGCCTATATATCCCAAAGGGCCTTATGTTGATGTAGTTCTCCCTTTAGATAATATCATATGAATGTAACTAGAACATTTGTTTAGAATGCTTGATAAGGAATTCCATCAACCTGTAATAAACTATGTTAGACTTCGTAAAGGACTATAAAATTATAACAAAATTACAATAGGGATCTTTAATCATAAAATAGATGCTTTTGAAATCATAAATATAAGTGCATTGTAAGAGAGTATTGGGTCCTTTCAAGTGTGAACCTTGATGTGCTTTTATAGGGATATATTTTGAATTTTTCTGATAACTGACCTATTGATATATGTGATAAATATGTTAGGAATATGAATTTTTAAAATATATTCAATAGATCAAAAGAGACAAGTCTACACTACTAGACAAGTGTGTATTAAACTCATGTCTGCCTAGTGTGCACTTATTCTAAAAGGTCAAAGGCTTATGAAACAAGAGTCATAATAATGTATTTATTGAATAGGGATAAGATAATTAATTATGAAATATTTTCCTTGTAATTATAAGACATTTAAGGTTATCTTAGAGATTTTGAGTTATCAAAATGATGAATTGGCCAAACAAGGTAAAGATGTCAATAAAAATCATTGTCAATAATTTATTGGTTAAATTTTAGTGTCTACAAAATCAACTAACCTATAATTTCATACATAGAATTTTCATTAACTAATAAATTAATTCAACATCTCATGCAACATTCAAATGTTGAGATAAGAAAATACATTACAAACTTATTGGACATTCCAAAAAAAATTGAGCTTCTATTGTAAAAAAAATCCTCTTTTTGAGAGGTGAATACAATGTCAATAACTAGTTTAGATGGGAACCACCTAATCTTGGATTTAAATTACATAAAAATCTTTAAAATAACTTTTAAAAATTTAAATAGAGCTATAAATCATGCAAAGAAAAACACAATGTTTTAAAATGAGGAAGATGCCAAAAAAAAAATTCAAATTGTCTATGAATTTGGTGGATCCCTAGAGGATCCAAGTTATTTATTTTGAAATGATACTATGCATGCTTGATAATATTTATCCATTTACACAATGTTATAGATGGTGCTCTAAATAAATACTTTGTCTTGGTTGGTAATGTTGCATGGTTTTCCAAAGGGGTCTGAAGAGTGCTTTTCATTACTGTGACACTATCTATTTTTTATTTTACATGTTAAATAGTAACTAATATGTTTTATCCCTGGTTAGCCTCTTGAACCTTTATTTTGAAATCAGACCTAAACTTAGCTAATTTTTTAGCAAACTCAGCAAAAGATTATAACTTTCCCTCAAGGGAAGATAATGAAGCTATGCTTGCTTCATGAAACAACTCAAAAATTGTGTCGATGGAGTTTTTAACAATTTTGATGAAAATATGCCTATCATCTTCTCATTCTTGTATCAAATTCCTCATTTGCATCAAAAAACATTAGAAATCCAATGTCAAACAAGGTCATCAAATTTAGATATGGAAATGTGTTTTTCAATAGAGCCTTGGGCAAATTCCCTAACTTAACATCTAATATACTAATGTGCAGTTTATATTTTTTAACTTTTTGTAACCATGGAGTACTTTTGCCTTGAGCTTGGATATTTTTCAATAGGATCTCATTGAGTGATTCCAAGGCCTTCTCTAATTCATTAATTTTTCATTATGGGACTAAAGATTTAGTATAGGTTTCCAAACACACCATTTGTCGTTTCATGCCCTAGAACACTTTCTTGGTCAACTCTCTTATGGTAGCTACCACAAACTCTAGATCCTTAGTAAAATCATCCCTCTCCCCTCACCTTATTTTTATCTTCCTTGTTAGAGTCAGTATTTAATATTTTATTTCATGCAATGTGAGAGTATCCCCTTTGGTAATCTTCCTCCAAGTTACTCACTTGAATTTCTTGGTATCTTATTTAACTTTTAACTTCACCCTAGGATCTTCTATTATTATCATTTATTTTATTTTTTCCTTGGTAAAATTTATTGTCTCAATCCAATTTTCATCAATTGGTGGCATGGAAACAATATTGGATGTGGATGGTGTGGCTAGTGTAGATGAAGATGGACATAATGAAACAGGATTTGGAATGGTGACTATGTGGTCAAACATGACTATATCAATGGATGTGGTATAATTAGGGATTTGTGTTGTGGTGGTGAGAGTAGGAAATGGATTTGGAATAAAACATGTGAAAATCGGAGGAGTGGAGGTTGTTATAGTTTCAATATGAGTAAAGTGTTGAGTTGTAAGAGAGGCAAATTGAGTCTTGTCTAGGAAAACAATGTTAATTTTATACTTCAAAAAATTTATATTTCCACGATCCATATAATAAAAAAATTATTTTTTGGAGAAAAATGTGTCAAATTTTAAACAATGATGCATTTCGGATCCACTTTTGTGATCCTCCACTAGGAAAGAATTGTATGTGAGAACAACATAACCCCAGACCCTAAAAATTGAAGGAAAATATTTTTTGTTAAAAGGTTCCCTAAAAAAAACAAAGTAACCATTGTATTTAGTTACTAAAACCAAAAAATAAATAAAAAATAAAATAATGAAGTTTGAGTAATTTAAATTTTTTTATCATATTTTAATTATTAAATAAATTTCAAACAATAAACTATTTTTTATGAAAAAATTTAAGTTAATTTTGTTTAAATTAATTACAATAAAGCATAGCTAAATTATTAAAAGGTAACCTATTTATGTATTTAAATGTTATCATATTAATTTTAATTTGATATTAAATAAAAAAATTAAACCAAAGAAAATAAAACTAACTAAGACAGAGAGTTATGTAACTCAAGCTTAAAGGTACCTACATACATTTTCCAAAAGGAAAAAAAATCTCTAATTATTATAAACTACAAGTTTCCAAGAATGACTAATACCTATCCCCTCATCTTTATTTAAATTACTATTAGGTTTACAATTTTCTATAGCTTCTCATAACTTACTCTTTTGGAAGTGATCTTCAAATACTAAAATTCTAGCCTCCTCAATTTAGATAACAAGTATTGACTTGAACAAGTGTTCAGCAAGGACCAATTTTTCCTTCCTTTCAAGATGAATGTCTACCAAATTTTATTTAATTATAATTTTAATAGACCTCCCCATCTTCCCTATGTAAGTTACACCACATGAGAAATCAACCCTATAGACAAAACATTTAAGGTTTAGGTCCAAGTTGTCTTTAGCTAACCCTAACATCATGCATAATTAATTAATAGGAAGGAAGGTGGAATGAATATTATGGCATTTAAGAATTTTATCTAATTTATTAGAAATGCCTTCAACATAAGGTATATAGTTTTTGGATACTTCAACCAAAAACTCTTTGCCTTTAGTTCTATTAATATTTTATTTAACTTGTTTGATAGCCATAGCTATTTATTTTCCTAAGTAACCATTCAACTTATAAAATTTTTTAGGTGTTTGATTTCATGATCAATGTTATCCTTATCACAAATTTTAAAGGTCCTAGTGACTAAAGTTTTAATAACCCCTACTTTTTGAGAAGGATGGTGATGGGCTGAGGCATGCAGGTAAAGGTCTATATGTGTGCCCTTTTGGTAGACATTCCTAGATAATGAACCATCCTCTTTCTTAAGCATGAGGACATCTGAAAAAGGTAGTTGGTTATCTACTTTAATTTATTTGGTGAATTTTATGATAGGAAACATATTATTGAGGTGGGAATGTAACTCCTCCAATTTATCTAATCCATGATGCCAACATAAGCTAGTATCATCAACGTATCCACCATACAAGTGAAAATAAAAAAGATTGAAGTGCAAAATATTCTAATTTTTACATAAAAAGGTTAGAAACCATAGGAGATAGAGGATATCCCATAGCCATGCCTTCACATTTTTCATAATTGATACCTTCAAATGTGAAAAAAGTAGATTTCAAACACAAAGCAACTAGATTCATAGTTTTTATGTTAGTTAGATTGTGAACCACTTCTACTACTTCATTGATGGGAACTTTGGTGTAGAGTGACTCTACATCAAAGCTTTCAAATATCTCATTATAATCAACCTTTTTGTCCTTGATAAATTCAGCAAAGTCACCTAAATCACAAACAAAAGAAGAGGTTTTTTCTATGAGGGGTTTAAGTTTATTGGCTAAGAATGCTACAAGATTATAAGTTAGAGAATCAATAGTGTCTACACTAGGTCTTTATGGAACTCCTTCTTTCTAAATTTTTAGAGCACCATATATTTTGGTGGTAACTTCTTTATGAGGAATCAACTTATTTTTAATAGAATCATCAAACATAAAGGATCTAATAACTTTAGTGACATTCTTAATAATGTTGCAAACCGGGTTACGATCAAGCTTTCTATAGGTGACACTATTATAAAGGTAATATAACATTTTCATATCATGATAACTATGGTTAAGGACCACTATAACATTCCCATTATTAGATTTGAGGATTACAATATCATTATTACACATCAGAGCCTTAAGATATCCCCATTCTTCTCTAATTATTACACTTCAGGGAGATAAGAATGGGGAGCTCTTAAGGCTCTAAAGTGTAATAACTAGTAAAGAATGGGGATCTCTTAAGGCCTTAAAGTGTAGTAACTAGAGAAGAATGAGGATCTCTTAAGGCCATTAAGTGTAATTTTGATATTGTAACACTCAAAGCTTATAAAGGGAATGCTACAGTGGTCTTTAACCATAATGACTATGATATGAAAATGTTAGATCAACTTTCAAATATTGGCAGCTATATAAATCTTGATTGCATCCTATTTTGTAACATTATTAAGAATGTTGCTAAAGTTATCAAATCTTATACATTTGATGATTCTATTAAAAATAAGCTGATTCATAAAAAATGAGTTACCCCCAGAATATATGGTGCTCCAAAAATGCATGAAGTAGGAGTTCCATTAAGACCTATTGTAGACACTATTGAATCTCCAACCTATAGTCTTGTGGCATTATTAGCTAGTAAACTTAAACCCCTTGTAAGAAAAACCTCTTCTTTTATTCATGAATCAAGTGACTTTGTTTAATTTATCAAGGATAAAAGGGATGATTATAATGGGATATTAGTAAAATTTGATGTAGTGTCACTCTACACCAAAGTTCCCATTAATGAATAAGTAGAAGTGTTTCACAAGCTAACTAACATAGAAACTATGAATTTGGTTGCTTTGAGTTTGAACTCTACTTTTTTCACATTTAAAGGTACAATTTATGATCAATGTGAAGGAATGGCTATGGGGTCTCCGCTATCTCATGTGGTTGCTAACCTTTTTATGGAAAAATTAGAAGATTTAGTGCTTCATTATTTTTCATTAAAACCCAAATGGTGGGAAAGATATGTTGATGACACTAGCTTATGTTGGAAATATGTCTTAGATAAATTAGAGGAGTTCCATTCCAACCTAAATAATATCTATCCTAGCATAAAATTCACCAAAGAAATTGAAATAGATAACCAACTACCTTTTTTATATGTCCTCATGCTTAATAAAAAGGATTGTTCATTAGCTAGGAAGGTCTACAGAAAAGGTAGACATACATACCTTTACCTGCATGCCTCATCCCATCACCACCTTGCTCAAAAAGTAGGGGTTATTAAAACTTTAATCACTAGGGCCTTTAAAATTTGTGATAAGGAGAACATTGTTCATGAAATCAAAAACCTATACAAAGTTTTTAAGTTGAATGGTTACTCAGGTAAACAAATATATAGGGCTATCAAACAAGTTAAATAAAATATTAATAGAACTAAAGGCAAGGATTTTTTGGTATAAGGACCCACAGTCTATCTACCTTTTGTCGAAGGCATTTCTAATAAATTAGCTAAAATTCTTAAATGCCAAAATATTCACTCCACCTTCCTTACTATCAATAAGTTGCATATGATGTAAGGCTTGGCTAAAGATAAGTTGGAACCAAAAATTATAAGTGGTGTCTATAGGGTTGCTTTCTCATGTGGTATACCTTACATAGGGGAGATGGGGAGGTCTGTTAAAAACAGAATTAAAAAACATTTGGAAGACATTCATCTTGAAGAGAAATAAAAATTGACCCTTATTAAACACTCACTCAAGCCAAAACATGCTATCAAAATTGAGGAGGCTAATATTTTAGTAGAAAAAGATCACTTCCAAAAGAATAAGTTAAGAAAATTCATATAAAATTTGAAACACCCTAGTAATTTAAATAGAGATGAGGGGATAGTTATTAGTCATGCTTGGAAACCTATAGTTTATAATAATTAGTGTTTTTTTTTCTTTTTCCTTTTCTCAAACATATGTAGGTAGATTTTAGGATTGAATTACAAAACTCTCTTTGTATTAGTTTTCTTTTATTTGGTTTAAAAATTTTATTTG
The DNA here is from genome assembly GCA_037957365.1 of Torreya grandis. Classification (NCBI taxonomy): domain Eukaryota; kingdom Viridiplantae; phylum Streptophyta; class Pinopsida; order Cupressales; family Taxaceae; genus Torreya; species Torreya grandis. Next base: position 3,551,960 of record JARHVA010000852.1, on the reverse strand, counting down.
CTCTCAAATTAAAAGGTTACCATTTAAATACATAAATAGGTTACCTTTTAATAGTTTAGCTATATTTTACTATAATTAATCTAAAAAAAATTAACATAAAATTTTTCATAAGAAATTAGTTTATATTTTGACATTTATTTAATAATTAAAATATGAAAAAAATTAAATTAATCAAACTTTCTTATTTTATTTGTTTTTTATTTTTTAGTTTTATTAACTAACTACAATGGTTACTTTGTTATTTTTAGGGAACCTTTTTACAACAACTATTTTCCTTCAATTTTTAAGGTGTAGGGTTCTATTGTTTTCACATATAATTAGTTCCTGATGAAGAATCACAAAAGTGGATCTGAAACACATCATTGTTAAAAATTTGACATAGTTTTCTCCAAAAAATAATTTTGTTAATTTTATCCTTATTTTTTGGTTCTTTAGGCTTGTAAATTGAATGGTAAATTATGTTTGTCAAGCCCACCATAATAGTAACCTTGAATTTAGGTAAAAATATCAAAGAATCTACTATGGGCATTTAGACTTTTGGTGCCTCCATTGAAGGGAGTTGCTTATTTAATATTTATGTTTTGACCAAAGAAAAGGAAAGTATTGTAATACTTCTTGAAAGAGGGAGAATTATGTTGGAGCAATAGGTTGTACTTTGTTCTCTATAGATAATGCATTCACTTGAAGACATTGGGTGGAGATCCTAGGTGTCATTTATCTAATATAAATTTTGGTCACTTGAACTACCTTCCTAGGAATAACAAGTGTCAAAACTTCAACTTGAGAATATAAGGAGAAGTGTGAAGTTGGACATCATCAAGTGATGGCATAGAAGGAGATGGTGGAGGAGTGAGTATTATTTACTCCACAACATTTGAAACATGTGCAATGTCTTAAGCTATAACTAAAAAATAAGGAATTTGAGTAGGAATAGAAATAGAAAATTGTGTGACCTCACACATTGTAATGGTTCTATTGATATTTTATGCCAAAATATCAAAGCACCTTGTGCCTTAAGGGAGACCCATAAAAATTTTGGGAAAAGGATTTAAAAGTAACTAAATAACTTTTTCCAAGACCCAATAAAAAATTGGAGATTTTTAATGCAATTTTCAACTTTACAAAGTTACAAAGTGCACCCAAACCTCTGTTTTCCTGCTTACCTAATACTTAGTGAGAATCAGAACTCGCATTATATTTCACAACTTTGTAATGTTTTAAAGTATAATCAGGGCTCTAATTTTCACTCTTCATCAACACCAGAAGGAATTAAAACTCTTACTACACTTTTCAACTTGCAAAGTTACAAATTTCAATACAAATTCCACTTTCTACCTTTCTACATGACCCAATAAGAATCAAAACTTTCACTACACTTTGCATATTTTTAAAGTTATAAAATGAAACCAGGGTTCCACTACCCACTTCCAAATCATTTTTTGCCTCTCAAAAAACCCCAAAATAAAGTAGAGATTAAAAAATAAATAACAAATTTACAAATTGTAAACATGCGAAGTGATAGCACCGACCCACTTTCCTACCATTCAATCCATCTACCACCATAATTGGAATTAATTGCAAAGATTGGTATATAATTAATTTTTTTGAATCATTATCAATATTTTAAATTAAATCTAGAGCTCTATAACCAAGTAATTTAATGCAAGCACTGACCTACATTGCAAACTTACACACGCATTCATGGTATTCCACTAGGTCACCTATTTTTATTTTGGTATTTTCCACATCATTTTCCACCATTATTGTTTTTAGCAAGATTTATCATTTCCCAAATTTTAATTAGATTTCCTCTCCAAAAATTATCAAAATCTTCTTTATTTGCTTGTTGTTTTCTAATTTTTATAGTCCTACATCTAAATCTTGCTAAAAATTGGTCCACAATTTGTGTTGTTATTTTTAGGGTTTTCATCAATATTGTTGTGATTTATTTAGATATTTCCAAGAAATCTAGGGTTTAAGTCAAATTTAATAAAATATAGAATATTTCCAAAAGATACTTTATGAAATTACAAGGTGTAATTCCCTCTTGCCTTCTCATGATCAAACCCCACACAGTTTTCAATTGCAAAAACACATAAAAACCCTAGCAAAGATTCCCATTTCTTTAACAACTCTAAGTTCTCATCAAAAGTTTGACTTTCTTTTACAAACCCTTGTTTTTAAAACATTCTATTGAACATTATAAGTGTAATTACAATCTGAATTCCTATCAACTTTGATCAAATTTTACAACTGCTCTTACACATTATACTATTGCCAAAAATTTTAACTACAAATTCATAATAAAACCGTGCAAGATTTAAAGTGGAAGAGTAACTTGTAATTGCAAGTCCAAATCTTGGATGACTTTGTAGTTAGTTTTACTGCACCTATTCACCTCATGTACATGTATAGAAAAGAGATGAAGCTCAATTCAAAGGAACCTAGTGTCCCATATAGCCTAGATTCAAACACTAATGAGATAACTGGCACAAATATAGATCACACATACCCAAGAGATTTATATAATAAAATCAATGTATATATTAAGAATGATTGGATTCAAACCATATACAACTTTAGTTTTCCATAGGTTGTAGTCTTCCCACTCTCATTAAAAATCCCCAAAATTGTGATCACCATGGCTAAACACTATGATGCTGAGAAGAGGAAAGTATTGAATGATAAAGGGGAAAATATTTTGTATCTTTATCCGTATTTCATTGATACTATGCTCTTAATTCTATAATATGAAAGCTACATGGATATTACCCTTGATTCTTCTAAAATGTTCTATCACGATAATAACGCAACTTGTTTATGGGTTTTAAATAAATAGTGATTAGAAACCCCTAGATCTACAACCACAAGAATTCCTAAGACCTTGGATAGGATAGAATTCAAGGACAAAGTAGGAGATAACATTTTACTATTACAAATAATTACAAGGAGCCCAAATGCAAAAAATTATCAAGATTAAATGTACTAGTATATCTGGGTAATCTAGTAGAACAAATAATACATTAATTGGGCCCAATTGATTAGTGACTCCATACATAAATAGTTGATGGAGGTTCAAACTATATTCAAATTTTATATGGATTCCTACCTTGTGTATATTTTAGCAAAATGGAGGGCATTCCTGGGATTAAACATGGTGCTTAATCAAACTAGCAAAGTTTTTAACTATTACCCTGAACTTAACTTAGATGGGAGCAAACAATAATTCAAAAGGGTTAATGATTCTTTTATCTAATGCATCGTAAGAGGAGAATGTTTTTTGATGTTACAACAATAGAAATTGCAAATTGGGCGTCATACTTTATTCAGTTCCAAACATATTCATATATTAGACTTGGTGGTTTTAGTGGGTATCCTTACACCCTTCCTAGATATGTAAGTAATAAATGGGCCTTAATGTAACTGGTGAGGCAACTAGTGGAAACCCACAAGTTATTACCAAGTAGACACAAGATAGGAATACACTTTCCTATCAGCATAAGGAGATGACCTTGAGAGCTCTAGATGCCAAGCGCTTCTATGATGTGACTAGTTTTGTTACCAACATAGTGGGTTCCTTGTATTCCCATATTCCTTCTTATGAAGATCATTGGGATAATATGTAGGATGAAGAATAAGTTAGGTTGAGAGATTATTCTAGAATGATCTTGGAACAAATTAAGACTTATGATATGGCACTAGTTCTAGAAGATCTTTAAGATGAGGAATAACTAGTAGATAGGGTATATTATAATAATCAAATCTATCTCCAACCTCTTCCTATAGTTAGGTTGTCTACATCTAAATATTTTTACTTATAAGATAGGACCACCCAAGTTATAAATAGATCATTGAACTGGTTAAGGAGCAATGGGATTAAAATAACCAAAGAGACCATGAATATCACATACAAGGTGAGAGAAGTAAAGGATAAGGGTGTAGTGGCAACAAAAGTATATGGTTCCAATAGTGAAACTAAAGTAGATCAGATAGAGGGGGTAGTTGTCTCACACATTCAAAAATAAAATAAGAAGGCAAGAAGGGCTTCCTCCAGCATCCAAGATCTAGTAGTCTAGCTAATGGATCAACCACTATCAGTTTCCACAAGGGACACAACTACTGTAACCCTTCCTCATATCTCTACTACCCAACCAACACAAATAGCCACTCCTCCTATCTCTATTGTCTAACAAGTGCAAGCAATTACTTCCCCTATTTTGATGACCTCACCAGTCCAAGTAATTGCTCTTTTTCATTGGACTCCCTAGTATAAGTGACTCCTGTGGCAATAAGTTAATTAACATAGTTGGTTATTCCAAATCCACCTTCACTTCCCTCTTCTTTCATCACTTCTTCTTCATCCCTTATATCCACTATCGCACCATTAATAACCAATACCACCCAAAAGTGCATGGCTATAGACTCAATCACTCTGACTATAGTAACACTAGCCATTATAGCCACTAACATAGATGTACCACCCACCTTCATATTCCATCACACTTCCCATCTCATCCACTCTGGTAATTCCCATTATGTTGATTAATTATTGTGTTGCCTCAGACTCCACCTTTTCAGAGGTTCCCTTAGTCCAACCACACATGCTTACCTCTCCACCTGTGCCACTTCCAACTTTTGCACCCCTAGTAAGGACATCCAAGTATCTTTTCCTTCTTCTACCCTCACATTATTCCAATCCCCCACTAAAGAGGTAGAAACAGAGATACCCATTGACACATCTATGGTTACTCAACCCACCAATGGGGAAGAGATAACCAAATCATCAATTGAGGTCTCATCAGTAATTCTAGTGGAAATATAACACTTGTTATGGTAACCACCAGTGTAGTAGCTTCAGTTATAGACTCATAGGTAATAGTGTCCATTGGATCAACACAAGATTCATAAGTAGCCACTCCAAGTTGGTTGGCATAATCAGTGTCAAAGTAAATGAAACAAATGATATCTCCTAGCACTCTAGAGTTTGGTCTATTGGAGGCAATCAAATGACTAAAGAAAGGCCCCAAGACCATCTCAATAATGTCATATGATGCAGTAGGGAAAAATATGTGGAGATAACAGTTCCCCCATCGGATAATTAAAAAGAAGATTTAGTGGTGGGGGATTATCAGATATCTAAGGTGCCCTTGCGTCGTCTAATAAGAGAAGAAAAAAAACATGATGTTCAAACAAGTATAAGTTCTCTTTTTGAGAAAATGGATAATGACTAGGTCACTAAAGATGAGCTGAATAACTGCCTTAATAAAGTTCATGGAAGCAATAAATCCACTTGATTATGCCCATCCAACTCAATATCTCTCTCAGTTCCCTAACAAAGAAACATTTGAGGCAATGACAAAGATTGGTACCATGGGAAGAACTACAAAATCATGGGCTAATGAACTAATCACAAAAGGAAACAGAGTGATATAACTGACCATGGACTACTACAAGACCTTGAAGGATGATCGTGCATCTCCGAAGGCAAAGATAAGTAAATATAAAGAAGAGGTTGAAAGGCTAAACCTCTACTTTCCAAAATTACAATTTATTGACCTAATTGAGAGTGATATCCTCATTTCAAAATAGATAATAAAAAATCCTTCAGAGCTTGAAGAGATGGTTATTGATGAGGTTCTTTCTAAGTATGGGCTAAGTAAGTCAATTTTTAGTTTATGCATAGGGAATTAGAAACTTCTAAGCATGTTTTCTTCTTTGTCTTTTTGCAATTTTTGTGTGGAAATTTTTTCTTATGTCTTAGTTTGGTCTCTTTTATTTTGTGATATTTTATGGGTTAATGTCACTTTTAGATATATTTATTCTAAAAATAGAGTTCCTTTTTTTTTAATAAACTATGGCTTATTTTAAATACCAATATTTTTTAGTCTATATGGAAGCAAATAAACCTAGATGTTTTTTTAATTTTAAAATTAGGTTACTCACTAACTTATTTAGAGAAGTTATTACATTTATTGTTCATGTGCAGATCTTCTTACAACTCAAGGTCAAGGTGACGCAGAAATTTTTGTAAGAATATGAGTGATTAAAATTAATTCTAATTTTATAATTGATATTGGAGGATACCCTAGGCACAACTCATTCCCTACTTGGTAAACACTTCATGCTTGTGTTGTGGCTCATTGAGTATCTTGAAACTGAATGGGCATTTTGGAAAGATTTTCACTCTGAGCACCCCTTTGATCCTTACCCAAATATTGTGGGTATGTTTGTGTCTGAAGCAAGTGGGAGTAATGGTATAACTAATAACAAAAAGAAATTGTTAGACATTCTTCATGTGTATTTGCAACAATTTGATAAACAACAAGAATTTTTAGAGTCTAGTAATAATAGCATGAGTGGGGATGTTGAAAGAAATTATGATTCGGTCTAAATTAATAATAACCTTGTTTAGATGGACACCAATTGCCAAGTGTTGGGTATGGGAGTATTCTCGATCCTGCATTGCAGCAGTTTATAGAAAATAATATGAATAGAATTTTGCTAAAACTACATGACTTCATTGAAAATAATGGTAAAATGAGTTCTCAAAAAGATAAATGTGCATACTCAGAGCTTTAAAATGGGAAGTTTGATCAATAAATTGGCAAAGTGAAACACTACTAAACGTATTTATGAAATTGAGAAATTAGAACATGCTAGAGGCAAGGGTGAGACATAGGGTGGAATGAAGTTGGGCTCTGTCATGCAATTGGGACATATTAAGATTGTTGAAAGTAGTGAAAAGAATGGCAAGGCCTTAAAGTGAAATGGAAATGCCCTATGGTTGATCATGATAAGATCATGAGTTTGAATAATGTCTAAATTTCTCTCTTATTGCTAGCTCTCATTGAATTTGTTGGCTTTTTGAACTTTTTCTATATTATGATAGCATTTACGTTGATGTTAGGTGGCTACTTTTTTATTGTTGCTCCATTGTGAATTATTAGGTTCTATTTCTTTCTTTTCTATTGTTTGTCTGTTGGATGTATTTTTTTCAATTGTAAATGCTCTTTTAATGTTTTTGTTTTTAAATTATGATGTACATCTTAATAATTTTGAAGGGATACTCTAGGCATTATTTGTGTCCAACCTTCCATTAAGTCATGATTTCTTAACAAATCAAATATCATTATTTAATGTGCATTTGAAATATATAAACATTTTCTATATATAAATTGTAAATTTTTTAACACACATAATATAATAATTTTTTTTTTTAAAAAAAAAATTTAAGGTTAAAATTTTCACATATAATTAATTCATTCACGTCAATCAAGACAGTCGGGGCAAACGTGGTGGCCGTTAATTAAAGCGGTATGCAGTAATCATGACGTGCGGCACGGTTACATTAAAGGAGTGGGCAGTTATTTCATTTCGTGCAATGCGGCATAATTTCATTAAAGCAGTTGGCAGTTATTGTGCTGCCATCGTCTTTTTTTCTCGTGAGTTTGCGAGGTTAGTGGATTCAAATGGACGATGCACGATATAAAGTGTGTACACGTGTCGATTAAAAAGCTTTCCATAGGTTTAAAAATATTTCTATATAAAAAAAACTTCTCCATATAAAAATTTAAAAAACATTAAAAATGAAATAATATTAAAAATTAATATATATTATTTTATCATATTATAAATAAATAAAATTTTATTTAATTTTAAATTTAAGTAAATAAATTTTGAAACTTAGTAATGAAAATCTTAATTTTCAAAACATATATCATTTTATGATATTATAAATAAATTAAATTTTATAAAAAATATTTTTTAATTTATCATATATTTATTTTATTTGAAAAAATATTAGTAATGTAAAAAGTAAATTTATGAGTAAGGAAATTCAACAACGTTTTGTTTTGTTTCTAACGTTTGTTTTGTTGAGTTTTTTTAAGAATTCATTTTTTCACATTAGTAGAATTCCGGTTGCTACCTTTCTTTGGATATTCACCTTTGAGACTCGATATAATGTTTACTTCATACCACACAAATCGAGAGAAATAAGTCTCATAAATAAGAGATGAATGTTTGGAGAAAGACACACAGGGAAAGAAGGATAGAAAGGGGAGAGGGGAAAGAACATCAGTATTATCTACTCAAGGTTGGAAACGATTTAGAAGTAGGTTTCATAATTATAATTTAGTATTTAATTGGATCTGTGTTATATTTATTTTAAAGTTTAAGTATTATTTTTTTTAAGGCAACATCATATTTTAGTTTATCTGCTTTAATATTCATTCAAGTTAGCGTTCTATTTGATATTAGACCAGCATCCTACTTTTAAGCCAGTATTCTATTCGTTTAGTTTGCATTTTATATACATAAATTGCATCTTTCGTTGTAAATTTTCATTTTGGTTGTATTTATATCTATATTGTATTATATTGGTTGGAAGCTACATTGATTGATACGATGTGGTAAAATAATAGCGTAGATCTTAAATACAGAACGCCAGTAGATGGCCGAGATTTGCCAAGTTAATAAATATTTTGGTAAATTACTAAGTATAATTAGTATTAATTAAAGCAAAGAGTTTATATTATTAATATGTTGTGCATATTGAAATAAAGAGTTGTAAATAAAAATTGCCAGGTCATAAAACTAAAAATGTCAGCGTTTAAATTAAAAATCCCAACACCTAGCCAATGTATTGAAACGCTTTGTCTATTAGAGGAAATCGTTGTAGTCTTGTACTAAGAAGCTAAAATATAATTATAAATTGCATCAGTCTTATTTTAGTGCCAAGTCAATTTCTTGAAGTCGTTGAGCTTATATAGAAGGTTGAACCTTGTTTAAATTAATAAGTAGTTGAGTTAATGATTTAGTAAAAGTGAATCACCAGTTAATTTTAAACAAATCGAAGAAGTCCAACAATAAACCATAGAATTCAAATTAATAAATTACAAAAAAAAGTTTACAAATCACGGAAATCTTGTGGTATTCACTTGAAAATAAATTGGAAGGATAAGCTTTTAGATGAGCATTTCTAGTGAATCTGAGTTTAATTGATTGGCTCAATTTTAATAGTAAATGAAATGCCATATGCCCAGTCTCTAATTCTAAACACCTATTTCGATATTGAAAGATGATTTTATCCTTTGAAAAGGCTGAGTCACATATAAGTCACTGCAGTTAAATTTTTAAATCATTGTGTTATGTTTTGAAATAGCTGAAGGATATTAATTATTTCGTTGAAGTCATTATATATCCCAGTGGCCAAGACTTAATGTGGAAGTCACTGTATAAAATATATTTAGATCTAAGTTTACAAAACACCGAACCATTGGCTGTGCACGCTGAAGTCAAATCGTTGAGAAAGATGTTAGACATCGTTATATTTACACTTTAGTTAATGTTGGGTGCTATTTTTGAAACGAAGTATTTTAAAGTGAAACTCCAAGTCTAATGATCTAAACGCCAACTTCATATTTCAACACTATCATTTGGCTTAATGTAGGTCTAGAAATTAAGTTGTTTGTATAATATTTAATGCTGATATAAAAAAATGATAGCTGAGTTTATAGTTTAGAGCAATAAGCTATATGGATAACATCGGTTTTTTAGATGAAAACGCTGAGCCCTATGTGTAACCAGATGTAACATATTTTCCCGACATGAATAAGAGTAATAAATAATAATATTTTTTCTTTAATGCAAAATCGAATGTTTTGTGAATCTTTATTTTATCTCAGTTCTTCATATTGCAGTTTGAGTGTGATTATCATTGAAGTAAGAAAAGATTATAAAATTGATTAAATTGATAAATAGGAATAATATTATTTATTAAACTATACTTTGAAGTTTAATATTATAAATTGAGTTTTAAGTTATCCATTTCATAAGTCATATCCATATTAGCTAGCAATAATGGGCTTTTATATAAGAGATTGATTAATGTAGCAATATTAAAAGATAATATGTCCTGATGGTATATATTTTGAGACATGCCAAGATGTCCATGAAAATGAATATGATTGTTGAGAGTTTGTAATCCATTGTTGAGTAGAGATTAAGTTTTATTTTTTGAAGCCACAAAAGAGTATAAAGAAATTTATATAGATGTTATATATACATAGAATTAGATATTTATTTGATTATGTAACTTTATAGGACTTTAGATATATTGCATTTATTTTAGCAAATTGATAAAAAGAATATAAAAAATTTAAGAAGCGGGAACTTCAACCATTTGAATATTGACCTTTAAGTTAAGTTCTTACAAAGTTTACTTTGATTTCTAGTTATCCCTTAATTGGTAACTGTTGAAGATTAAAATCTTGTATATAATTTTTTGAGATTATTTATATGTACAAATGGTTAGACTTATATATAGTATTATAGTATGAAAGGTACCCAGATGGTACATACTATATTTATGATATCTAGACCTACAATTACATAATTATTAATGTGTTGATTATTACTTGAATAATATGTGTTGTAGCATTTGGTAGGATATCATGACGTGTACATACAATCTTGATAGTGCAAAAAAAATTCAAGATAAGATTATATGCATTGTATGACTCCTTTGTTATAGTTATGCTTGCTTGAATATGAGCATATATTTTCATGTTTCTATGATTACTTAGTATGATTGATTATGGAGAAACTAGTAGTCATACCTTAGAACCCTGGACTATGATAATGTGGGTTGTCTTGAGGTGTAGTTACTTGGATCTTATTGAAATAGTCTATAGTTTATTATGAATTTTATCCAGGTGGTATAAACAGTGGTTATTATTTTCTAGTTTGGGATTGATTTTAATGTAAGACTCATTCATGCATAGATAATTATGTGCATATTTTGTTTTATCCTTGTTTAGCATGTGATGTGATATTTTTTTTAAGAGAATGAAATTTGTAGTGAGTCTTTGAGTATATAATATATTATATATGCTTATTTGAGAAACTATATTGATGATATTAATGGATAGTAAGATGGATTCCACTAGCCTAGGTAGTACCATCAATAGATAATCTAATGAAGTGGTGTGTGTTGAAATTGATCGATCTAAAATGATCGTATGAAAAATTTGATCAAAGTAATGTTATATACATTATCTTTCAAATGTTTGATTTTCATATTATGTGATATCATGTTAAAATATATTTCTTTATGGTACACTACATATTTTTAGAAATCTTATAGCACATAGGGTAATAGCATATTTCACTATATTCTCACACCATTTTATCTACATATCCATGAAGGGAGAGAAATTTCCTAATAGGAGATTATGAAATGAATCATTGGTGTATGATTGATTTAGTAAAGCACTCAGATGATGCTCTCCCTCCTCTGCTATAGTTTTACTTGGAGACAATACTTAAGATTATTAGTGATACAATAATTAGATTGACTTGAGCTCCAAAGAGTTTGGTATCTACTTATTATATTATGATGTATGTCTAAAGAATATAATTATATTATGTACTTATATATTTGATTAGTAGATGTATTGTTAGATCAGTCATAACTGTATTTTATTATATATTTTTTTCTATGGAGTTGTATAAGATTTATATCATATTCAATATTTGAATTAGAAGTATTATTGTTCTTAATTATGCTTTAGATACATTGTATTATTTTAATCCGTGAAATATTTGTTAAATTATTTGTTTAAAAAAAAATCTATATTTTTTTAAGTATAACTTACGAGGTTGTCACATTCAATATTAGAGTTGTGGCTCAAACTCTAGAATCTAATCAGCGCATTAGTATTTTTATACCTTTCTATGTAACAAAAAAAAATGTGTGTATAGTAAATTGTGTACATTAGAGCATTCATACTCCCTTAGAGTTGTTAAAGGGTTGGTTTATCAAGTGTCTCATTGGTAATAATTTTATAAGGTGTTGGGTAGGTGATTACATAACTTAGTTCATGAGTGTGAACTAGATTTTTTCACCATATTTTTTATCTTTAGATTGAACACCTTGTGTGTGATTATGTCTTTCTTGAATGACCTTCACTATTTATGTTTTGCATTGTGAGTATTTTAAAAATATGGAGTGTTTCTCACTTAATTAATTATGCTTAGTTTTGTCTTATTTACATATATCCTAAAAGTGAGAATCTTATAAGCCCATTCCAGAGTGGCACCACCTAGTGCATTGGAAATTCTCTTGTATTTGAGTGTAGACATCTTGTTTGATATTCCTTTATGTTAGGATGTTTTTGTGTAGATTATCATCTTTGTATATATATAGACTTGAGAAGAAATGTTATCTCTCTTAATTAGTTTAGAGGTGAGTTTTTATGTTTTCACTCTTCTCTTACATCATTTAAAGTTACCGTTAAGATCTATATTCTCAGGATGTCATTTTAGAGTTTTCTTAAGTCAAAACTTGTTTTTGAATTGTTTCTTGATCTTATTCCCTTGAGTTTGTGGGATAGTGTTTTCTACTTCTTGTTGAAGCATCCTTATATTTCATATTTTATTTTCATTTGTGGAAGCAGGTGGTCACACTACACTTACAAGTTTGGTAAGTGAATAGTGATTGGCAACTTAGATTACGATGTTTTCTTCTACTGTATGAGGGTATGTAGGAAGTTTTGGTTTATGAGATGTTAGTTCTCTACTTTCTATGTGTGAATTTTAGAGTCACTATTTTATCTAACATTGGATATTGACCATGAGGAGTGGCTAACATTAAATTTATATTAATTTTAGTTGATTACTACTATTATGTTATTATGTACCTTTGTTTAGACTGATATTATTTTCTTTTTGAAGAATATTATTTTGAAGAGTTATATGTGTAGCTATTTTCAGGAGAAAGTAAGGCTTAAGGTGTATAGAACATTTTGGTAAATCTAAAAGGATTAAGATAAAAAAATTTAACTGTTGTGTGTTAGTTATTCAAGCAAGAAGACATTGTCTCACTTATAAGGTATTAAGGACATCATACTCCTTAGTGTGTGTGTGTGTGTGTGTGTGTGTGTGTGTGTGTGTGTGTGTGTGTAATGAATTTAACACTACCAATTAAGTTGTAGGATATGATACTATTTTTTATTGATTAGTAGCAACTTAATTCAATCTCAAGATGATTTTATAATTTATCTTATATGTATGTTAGTACATATGAATTTTTTTAGCATATAATATTGATTTTTATGATTTTATTAGAATAGATTTGTAACCTTGTGCACTTTTTAAAGATCTTCTAGTCGTAGATACTTGCGAGATGATTGATGAAATAGTAATGTGTATTCTAAGCAATAGGATGGTATCGTACTTAGCCTCATATTGACTTGGTTGTTACTGAGTTAGATCCAATAAATGGACTTGTTAAATCTAGAATTTGATTGGAAAAATTTATCAAATTTAATCGTATGATCATTTATTTTAATTTTTGTGAAGATTTATGTGTTATTGAATTAACAGTGAAACTTTTATCAATTTTTTATTATACTCTTCTTGCAGTTCTAGACCCGGGGTGGTCATGATAGAACTAATCAACATAAAGTGACTTTCATAATACTTGTTTGTAAAATAGGAAACGTCACATAGTAGGGTCTTATGAGATTAATTCTTTAAGAATAGTGTTAATTAGGAGAATTAGAATAAGTTATTTAGGTAAATTCTTCATTGGTTAACATGATTTACTATTTGATAATATATTTTTATGTTGTTAGACTTTGTTCGTTATTAGAGTTTTTAGAATAAGAGTCATCGAGGTGATGATCGATTTTAGGGGGGATGTCACATTCTGATTTCACCTTATAATTAATAACTTTTAATATATTGATTAGTATGGTTAATGTTTAATTTTTATTATTTTGATTTTGAGTATTTTGACATATACTAATATAGGACAGTGATATTGATGATTAGTATATATTAAAAAATAAGTTATATTTTGTTATATTTTATACACTTAGATATATATATTTGTTAGTTTTTACATCATTAGTGATATTTATGATGACTTGGACTAACTACCTACTTATTGTGAGGTGGATATAGGATAGGTACTACCGTCAAAATTTGATGAGGGAGAGCATCATTAGAGAAGATGGCTTAGATGGAGCAATTAGAAAAAATATCAGTGAGAAATGCTAGTGACCCTACACACATGTAGAGTAGATATTAAATGATATTTATGTAAAAATATTAGTACATATTATTTATGATCATATTTGTGTGTGTAAATTTTTTTTAGTATGCATTTTATTTTTTAAGTCTAATTGGCTTGGTTTTTGAATTTAAATCTGAAAAATAAATATTAGTGTTAATAGATATAATTATTGTAAAAATAATTATTTTACAAGTAAAATGTAATTAATGACTTATTTTATCTTTCCATTAAATAATTGTTTATCATTATTTAGAAAATCATATGGAAGAGGTGTTAATGCAATTTAAGATTAAAATTTTAAGTATGCATGAAAATTATTAAAATTTTAAGAAAATGGATTTTATAATTATTTTAGTTAAATTTTCATGTATTATATATTAGTTGGTAAACTATAGTGAAAGAAAGAATTAACTATAATTAATAAATATAAATAAAAGTGAAAAATATTATGTGTGAGAAGGAGAAAGATGGTATGCAAGAAATGGGCACAGTAATGGGGAAGGAAAATAGATTCTTAAGTTAATATAAGTGAATATTATGAAAATAAAAGGGAAAATGGCATGGAAAGTAAAATAAGTAATTTAAAAAATTTCATGTTTTAAATATGTTGAAGATTTAATTGACATGCAAGGAGGAAAAAATTAAAATATAAAGTTTACATGCAAAGGGAGTAGCACCAGATTTAGAAAAGAAATAAGTCTTATAAATAAGAGATGAAAGTTTGGAGAAAGAGACATGGGAAAAGAAAGATAGAAAAGGGAAAGGAGAAAGAACATTATTTTTATCTATTCAGATTTGGAAATGATTTAGAGGTATGTTTTATAATTATAGTTCGGTATGTATTTGGATCTATTTTATATTTATTCTAAATCATTATTATTATTATTTTTAGGCAACATCCTATTTTAGTTAGTTTGATTTAATACTCATTAAGGTTAGCATTCTATTTGTTATTAGACCAACATCTTACTTTTAAGTCAGTATTCCATTCTTTTAGGTTGCATTTTATATACATAAATTGCATCCTCTTTTGTAAATTTTCATTTGTTGTATTTATATCTATATTGTATTATATTAGTTGTAAGCTGTGTTGAATGATATGTTGTGGAAAACTAATAGTGTGGGGATTAAATATAGACACTAGTCTTTTGTGCTGAGTAGATGGCCGAGATTTTCCAAGTCAATATATATTTTGGTAAATTGCTAATTGTAATTAGAATTAATTAAAGAAAAGAGTTTATATCATCAATACATTGTGCATAATGAAATAAAGAATAATAAATAAAAATTGTCAGGTCATAAAACTAAAAATATATGATTTTAAATTAGAAATGCCAATGCCTAGCTAATGCATTGAAATGCTTTTTATATTAGAGGAAATCACTATAGCCTTGTATTAAGTAGCTAAAATCTAATTATAAGTCATATAAGTCTTATTTTAGTCCCAGGGCAATTTATTGAAGTCATCGAGCTTATATAGAAGGTTGAATATTGTTTAAATTAATAAATAGTTAAGTTAATGATTTAGTAAAAGTGAATCATCGATTAATTTTAAACAAATAGAAGAAATACAAGTATAAACTATAGAAGTCAAATTAATAGATTGCAGAAGTCTATTAAAAATCATAGAAGTCATGTGGTATTCACTTGAAAATAAATTGGAAGGATAAGATTTTAGATAAGCATTTCTAGTGAATCATTCAATTTAATTGATTGGCTTAATTTTAATAGTAAATGAAACTCCATATGCCTAGTCTCTAATTCCAAACACCCAATTCAATATTGAAAGTTGAGTTTATCTTTTGAAAAGCCTGAGTCGCATATAAGTCACTTTAGTTAAATTTTTAAATCATTGTGTTGTGTTTTAAAATAGATGAAGGCTATTAATTATTTCAGTGAAGTCATTATATATCCCAATGGCCAAGAGTTAATGTGGAAGCCATTGTATAAAATACATTTAGAGCTAAGTTTATAAAACACTGAACCATTAGTTGTGCATGTTGAAGTCAAGTCACTAGAAAAAAATGTTAGACATCGTCGTATTTACACTTTGGTTAATGTTGGGTGTTATTTTTGAAAATAAATATTTTAAAATGAAATGCCAAGTCTAATGATCTAAATGCCAGCCTCATATTTTGAACACTATCATTTGGTTTAATGTAGGTCTAAAAATTAAGCTATTTGTATAATATTTAATGCTAAGATAAAAAAAATGATATATGAGTTTATAGTTTAAAGCAATAATTGATATGGATAACATTGGGTTTTTGGTTGAAAATGTTGAGCCTTATGTGTAACTGGATGCAACATATTTTTTTGATAAGAATGAGAGTAAGAAATAATAATATTTATATTTTAACTCAAGATTGAATGTTTGGTGGAACTTTATTTTTCCTCGGATCTCTATATTATAGTTTGAGTGTGATTATCATGGAAATAAGATTATAAAATTGATTAAATTAGTAAATAGGAATCATACTATTTATTAAAGTGTACTTTGAGGTTTAATATTATAAATTGATTTTTAATGTGTTCATTTCATAAGTCATATCCATATTAGCCAGCAATAATGAACTTTTATATTATAGATTGATTAATGTAGCAATATTAAAAGATAATATGCCTAGATGGTATATATTTTGAGACATGTCAAGATGTCCATAAAAGTGAATATGATTGTTGAGAGTTTGTAATCCATTGTTGAATAGATATTAAGTATTTTTTCAAAAATAATTAAAAAGTATTAAGGTATTTAGATATAAATTATGTATACATGGACTTGAATATTCATTTGATTATGTAACTTCATAGCGCTTTATATATATTTCTTTTATTTTAACATATTGATAAAAATAATATAAGAGATGTAGGAAGCAAGAACTTCAACCATATAAATATTTACCCTTAAATTAAGTTCTTACAAAGTTTACTTTGATTTATAGTTATCTCATAATTGATAAATGTTAAATATTAAAATCTTGTATGTAATTTTGTGAGAGTACTTATATGTGAAAATGGTTAGACTTATATAGATTTATATAATATGAAAGGTACCTAGATGATATATATTGTATTTGTGATATCTAGACCCACACTTACAAATTTATTTATGTATTGATTATTACTTTAATAATATATGTTGTAACATTTGGTAGCATATCATTATGCATACATATAATCTTGATAGTGAAAATAGATGTTAAGATAAAATTATATGCATTGTATGACTTCTTTGTTATAGTTATTATTGCTTGAATATGAGCATATATTTCTATACTTTTATGACTAATTAGTATGATTAATTATGGAGAAACCAATAGTCATACTTTAGAACCCTAGACTATGCTAATATGGGTTGTCTTGAGGTGTAGTTACATAGATCTTATTAAAACAAACTAAAGTTTATTATGATTTTTACTCGAGTGGTATAAATAGTGGTTATTATTTTCTAATTTGAGATTAAATTTAATGTCAAACTCATTCATGCATAGATAATTATGTGTATATCTTGATATCTCCTTGTTTAGCATGTGATGTGATATTTTTGCTAAGAGAATGAAATTTGTAGTGATTCTTTGAGTTATATAATATATTATATATGGTTATTTGAGAAATCATATTGATGATACTAATGGGTAGTGAGTTGGATCCCACTAGTCTAGGTAGTACTACCAATAGATAATATAATCAAGTGGTGTGTTGAAATTGATCGATCTAAAATGATCGTATAAAAATATTGATCAAAGTAATGTTATATATGTTATATTTATTATATTTTATATGTTTGATTTTTATGTTTTGAAATATCGTGTTAGAATAGATTTTTTTATGGTACATTGTATGTTTTTAGAAATCTTATAGCATATGGGGTACTAGCACATCTCATTGGATTCTCACACTATTATATCTACCTATCCATAAAGAAAGGGTCATTTATTGATAAGAGATTGTGTGGGGGATCATTGGTCCATGATTGGTGTGGTAAAGTACTCAGATGATGCTATCCCTCCATTGTATTACTACCTATATATGTTACTTGAGATTATCAATGATATATGAGTTGGATTAAATTGAGTTTTAGAGAGTTTGATATCTCTTTATTATATTAAATCATATGCCTAAAGAAATATAATTGTATTTTGTACTTGTATATTTGATTAATAGATGTATTGTTATATAAAACATAGCTATGTCTTATTGTATTTTCTTTCTATAGAGTTGTATAAGATATCGTGTGCAGTACTTGAATTAGAAGTACTATTATTTTTTATTTTTATTTAGATATGTTATATGAATTAAAACCATAATATATATATATATATATATATATATATATATATATATTGTTGTCATACATAATTTACCTTTAAAAGTCTATAAGCACTCCACACATGTCTCTAACAGATGAATACTCTACATATACAAATACCACATTTGAAAAAGAGTTTTTACAGTCTTCAAATGAAGTCTATTGGAAAAGTTTAAAAGATGAGATTTTTCATAATCCATTTTACTCAATTTTAGTTGATGAAAGTACTGATCAGATTATACAACAACATTTGATAGTTTACATTACATATTTGACAAATGAAAGAATAGGTAAATGTATAATAAAATTTATACGCCTCTTTCAAAAAAAAAGTATGTAACAACTCAATCTATATATGATGTTATGATATGTCTTTTAGTAGAGATAAATTTATGATTGACAAAGTTAGTTGGTCTTGGATCTGATGGGGCTTCTTCTATGAAGGGTATTTGTGTAGGCTTATCTAATAAGCTTCATCGAGATGATCCTCAATTAATAGATATTCATTGCATAGATCATCAAGAAACATTAGCAGTAAATAATGCTTCATCTTATTTTCCAGAGCTACAATTCATTGATAAATTTTTAAATAAAATTTATTCATGGCTTAAAAAATATGTTAAAATAAATAGAGCATTAAGAGATCTAATAGACTTATTTCAAATTAGTCAGTTAGAAGTGTTTCAAATTCATCAAATTAGGTGGCTCTCTATAGGAAAGATCATGGAAAAACTTATCAAACTCATGCCTATTTTTTTAAAATATTGGATGTTAGAGGATTAAAAAAATGTATGATTTGACAAGAATTTTTCAAGTAGAATTTTGCATCCATTTATTTGTAGACATAATTATTGAGTTACATAAGTTAAATACAAAGTTTCAAGATGACCATGTGGACATTACTTTCATTGGCACTACCTTAGATATTACTATTGAGATGCTTCATAAAAGATTTCAAAGAGACATATTTGGAGCAGGTAAAATACATATTTCATCTTTTTTGAATAGAGTAAAAAGAGAAACTCTTGAGTTTTTAAATAGAGTAGGTACAATACATATACATCCATTGAGATTTGAGAGCTTACCTAACTCATAAAGATCAGGGACACTAAATGATTGCATTGAATTGAAAAAAAGTTATATAATGAAGGTTATTGATTTTCTAGATGCAAGGTTCACAGATTTACCTATATTTAATACTGCTAAGTTTTTCAATCCTCATAATTGTTATGACGAGGTGGATGACAGAGACCATCAAACAAAAATATGGTTAACATGTTGATGTAAAAATTTTAGTGTTAAGAACTTGTCTATTGTAGATAATATCAAATATTTAGGTGAGATGAATGAATTTGTTTGTACTATTTATAAATTATACACAAAAAATATATGTTTGAAGCATGAGATCTTTATGGAGGTGAACCCAAATAGTTTGAAGGGTATCCATGTTTAGTGTAGCTATGACAAGCTATTATTGATATTTTAGTGAGCATGACAATATGTGAAAGAGGTTTCTCAAAGTTAAACAGGATAAAGAATGATGATCGATCTAAAATTTCTTTGAAAACATTGGATATGTTAATGTTTCTTTCCATTTGTGCACCTCATGCTCTAAATGAGGTAGATTAGAATTTTATTTATGAAAATGGAAGCATATGAAGGCATGAAGGCCTCTTTCTCTAGACCAATAGATACATAACTATAACAGTTTGGAATAGAAGAATATAATAAAAATTAAAAATTCATAATAGTTGTAGTATTTGAAAGAAATTTTTGAATAGAAGTTGAAACTATATGTGTGATTGAATAATTATCCAACAAATTAGAATCCAAGCTTATATACTTCATACTTTTAGTGAGAAATATTCTTTAAGTGAAGTGAAAGTTGATTATAATTAATTTTAATATTAATTAAGACTATTTATAATCATTAATATGTGTGTGTGTGCGTGTGCGTGTGCGTGTGCGTGTGCGTGTGTGTGTTTTATTACTAAATTATAAATAGGGATTGCTAATTCTCTTCTTATTGGATTGGGTGTAAATGTAAAAGTAATGAGCTAGGTTGGTTTTGGAAGTTTGTTGTGCACTAGCAAAGGTGGTTTATACAAGTAAAAACAAAAACATGATGTTATTCTACATCACATTTTTTTTAAGTTATATGCACTAAGTTAGCTACTGCATTCCTACTTCCATCCCCAACTGATAGTTGGGATGGATAGGGATACTTTATTACCCACTAAAAGATGGGCTCAGGGTTTTCTTATTTTTTGTATCATTTTTTCTATCTAAGTCCTTTGTCTTCTATTTTTATTTGATTGCCGGTATGGATAGTTATGTTTTTTAATAAATTGGCATTGGCTTGAATGGAAAGAAGGTGGCAGTGCAAAATTAATAAAACACCACGCAACACCAGTTTTAAAGGTGTGGCACAATTGGATCACCTAAACCTGCAACCTAATACCAAATTCATTAGATTTATTGTGAGATTGATAATTTAAAGTGAGATTAAAGATGGTAATTAATTTATAGTAAAATTAAAGTTGGCAATTATAACGAGATTGGTTTTATATATTTATAATATTAATTAAATAAGAAGGGCATTAGCATTTACATTTATATTTGATAATCACTTTATTTTTGAAATTGAATATATAGATGTTATTTAAAACAATTTATAATTATTAATACAATATTTACATTTATATGTGTTTTATTACTGGACTATAAATAAGTAATGTTAATTCCCTTCTTGTTGGATTGAGTGGTAGGTGCAGATATAATAGTAATGAGTTAAGTTGGTTTTGAAAGTTTGTTGTACACTGACAAATGTGGTGTATAGAGGTAAAAATAAAAACATGATACTATTTTGCATCATGTTTTTTGGTTTTAGTTGTATGCTCCAAGTTGGATATTACATTCTTACTTCCATCTCCAACCAATGGTTGGGGTGGGTAGTGATTATATACCCGCTTATGGATGGGCTCAGAGGGTGCATGGACTAGGTCTTGACATAGTGAAGAATTAACATGAAATGAACCAACTGGATATGGAAGTTATGAATATTCAAGTTGATATTGTAAGTGTAACATTGCATACTTAGATCTTATTCAATCTAGTTTTGTGATTTAAATGTTTTATTTTAGCTCGTTATTAGAAAATAGAAGTACATTTTATTTGTATAAAGTAAGATGTTATGAATTATGATTTTTGTACCATTTTGGATGAATGCTATAATTTAATTGAATAAAAAAAATTGGTTTTATAAAAATTATTAATTATTTTTATTTTTTGTTTGAATCATTCTCTAACCAACTGAAATCAAAGTTTCTTTACTTCATACTTTTAGTGACATGTGTACAAAATTTACTCTTGTCAATCGAAGGGCATTTAAATTTACACTTGTAAATCGAAGGGAAACTATTTTTATAATTCTTCATCACTAAAATATTGGATGCATAAATACCCTTCAGCGTGAAATGAAGGCTAGCCCTTCCAATTTCACTGATGATTCCAATGATCAATAATTCAAAAATAGAAACAACATAGAGTTGTGTAGGAATTTGGCTCACAAAAAAAATAGGCTAGAGTACTTAGAAGAAACTAAGTGCATAATCAGAAGTGTTAATGGCATTGTCCTCTAAAAAATTGGGACACTCACATGAATTTTGATCATTGTCAACCACCCAAGATTCCATGTGAATTTATGGCAAGTAGATGACCCTGTAGATTTGTGATGTCATGTATAGAACCTATCAACATGTACTATCACCAATTAATATTTACATGATTGGATCAATCTAGAAAACTATTTAATAATGCAACACTTATTTTGTCATTTATTGAAAAAAATAACAATTCAATTGTAACATTTAAAATTTGAACTTTGCTTTTTTATGACCAATTTTTTAGTTGTACTTTTGAGATGGATCGAAACCCCTTAAACGGATTGTGATGTGTTCATATTTGATCGGTGGTTGGATCTACTTGGGAAATGACTTTCACCTTTGTGAATGCCCCTATTTAATCAAAGAGGGGCACTTAATGTCATTGCCATCTAAGAGTGGTTATATAATGTCTACAATTTTGTAGGGAGGTGTGTTGACCTGTTGAGATTATATCAATGCATAGCTTTTTCATGATCAAAAATTAATACTTACCTTAAATTTTACCAAAAATAATAAATTGCCAACTCCAAAGATGTTAAAACTATCTTCAAAAGATATCGTCTAAGTTAAGGTCTTTCCATGCATTGATCATTTGTTTATGTTTCAGCGCCCTATTTCATTTTTGAAGCATGTGGTTATTAGCTATAATTGAACATCTATTATTATTATTATTATTATTATTATTATTATTATTATTATTATTATTATTATTATTATTATTATTATTATTATTATCATTATCAATTGCAACTCTTAAATCAGATCAGATGAAAATGATAATAATAATAATTATTATTATTATTATAAATATGCAAAAAAATGGTGTTGTATGTCTTTTTTGTTTGATAAAATTACAGCTAATCGTGAAAATAAATCGTGTGGCGAATTGTGTTTTAACAGAGGTGCAAGTTAAATTTTTTGAGGATACAATGATATTTTGACATTGGGTTTCTGTATCGTGGATTTGGATGTAAAGCTAGTAAATGGAAATTGCCACCAAAATAAAAAGCTACACTTGTCCTAAACATAGAGTAAGCATGTAATTAAAAAACATATATAAATAATGGGACCTCTAACCCTGCCCTTATATAAAATTAAAAGTAATCATACTTATAAATGTTATAAAATTTCATTATCTTTCAAATATTATTATTAAAAAACCTTTGAACATAAAAATTAAAAAATATTAAAAATGAAATAACATCGAAAATAAATACATAATTTACTCCATTTTATGATATTACAAATAAATTAAATTTTTTAAAGTTTAAATATAAATAAATAAATTTTAAAATCTACTAATAAAAATCTTAATTTTCAAAACATATATTATTTTATAATATTATAAATTAATTAAATTTTATAAAAAATATTTTCTCATATATTCATTATATGTGAGAAAATATTATAGACTCTAAGAGTCTGTTATTAACTTTTTGTGTGCTCGAAAATCAATAATTAGTAATATGAAAAATGGGAAAATAGTAGTTATGCTTCCACATAAATTTATGAGTAAGGAAATTCAACAACGTTTGTTTTGTTTCTAACATTATTTCAAGATATTGACCTCTAAGACTAAATTTGTCATTTATGTTAAATTTTTCACATTAGTAGAATTACTGGTTTCCCTATCACTCATTTAAGTGCTACCTTTCTTTGGATATTGACCTCTGAGACTAAATATAATGTTTACTTCATACCATGCAATCCATCATAGTTTATTGGCTCAAACTTTTAGTTTTATTTAAACAATTTAAAACACAATGGATTCATAATTTAATAATAATGTTTTGTTACTTATTTGTTGCATATTTTTTATCGGAGTAAAGTGTTATAAGGATTCACAATTTCAACATGTAACTTATATATTATTGAATTTGTCATATATTTTTCTTTGGGTTCAAAGTCTTAACATATTTATTTAACTAAAAATATTCTTGATTTTCTATTTAATAAAAACATTTTATTAAGTAATAATTATATGTTTTATTATACATTTGATCTAGGTGTTAGAGACCAAATATGGTTCATAATTTATATAATACATAATTTAGTATATTTTGTTGACTATTTAAAATTTTAGTTTAACTTTTTCTTATATATATGTTTGAAAGTGTTATATAAAATTATGGAATTATATGGAATATCGATATCTTAGTTAATATTTTAAAAATAAAATATAACATATTTATAATATTGAATAAACATACATCTAAATTAGTGAGTTCCTTATATTATTATCTATGTCAGATATATAAAAGATGATGGTTACTTACATCCATACACCAAATTAATTGTAAGTCTAAATCCTAGATAACTCTGTAGTTGGTTTTACTATCACCAATTTACCCTATGTACATGTATATGAAAGACATTAATCTCAATTCAAAGGAACTTGGTGTCCCATTTAGCCCAGATTCAAATACCAATGAGATAACTGACACAAAATTAGGTCACACAGACCTAAGATACTTCTATAATAAATTCAATGTAGATATCAAAATGATTGGATTCAAAGCATCTACAACATTATTTTCCCCCAGGTTACAACCTTCCCACTCTCAGTATAAATCCCCAAACTTGTGCTCACCATGGCTAAAAACTATGATGCTGAGAAGAGGGAAGTATTAATGATAAAGGGGAAAAGATTTTGAATCTTTATCAATATTTCATTGATACTATGTTCCTGATTTTAGAATATGAAAGCTACATAGATATTGCCCCTGATTATTCCAAAATGTTCTATCATTATAATATCATAGCATATTTATGGGTTTTAAATAAATAGTGTCTAAAAATGCCTAGATATATAACTACAAGAATTCCTAAGACCTTGGATAGGATAAACTTCAAGGATGAAGTAGGAGATAGCATTTTACTCTTGAAAATAATTATAGGGAGCCCAAATGCAAAAAATTATCAGGATTGAATGTACCAATATATTTGGGTAATCTATCAAAACAAACACGACATTAATTGGGCCAAATTTATTAGTGACTCCATTCACAAATATTTGATAGAGGTTCAAACTATAGGCAAATTTTATAGGGATTCTTCCCTTGTGTATATTTTAGCAAAAGGGGGGCATTCATGGGATTAAACATAGTGCTCAATCAAATTAGCAAAGTTTTTAACTATTAGTCTAATCTTACCTTAGATGGTAGCAAACAACAATTCATAAGGGTTAATGATGCTTTGATCTAATGCATCGTAATCATGTTTGGAAAATAACTAGGGAGGAGAATATTTTCTAATGCTACAACAATAGAAATTACAAAATGGGGGTCATACTTTATTCAATTCCCAACATATTCATATATTAGAGTTGGTGGCTTTCATGGGTGTCCTTACACCCTTCCTAGATATGTAAGTGATTAATGGGCCTTAATGTAACTTGTGAGGCAACTAGTGGTAACCCACACGTTCTTACCAAGTAGACACAAGATAGGAATAAACTTTCCTATCAGCATAAGGAGTACACCGACCCTTCTCTATCTAAATCCAAATATATGGATGTAGAGATGACTCAGATGACCTTGAGATCTCTATATGCTAAGCCCTTCTATGATGTGACTAGTTATGTTACCAACATAATGGATTCCTCGTATTCCCATATTCCTTTTTATGAAGATCATTGGGATGATTTGTAGGATGAAGAAGAGGTTAGGTTGATAGATTATTCTAAAATGAACCTAAAACAAATTAAGAATTATGATATGCCACTAGTTCTAGAAGATCTTTAAGATGAGAAATAACCAATAGATAGGGTATATTATGATAATCAAATCTATCTCTAACCTCTTCCTCTAGTCAGGTGGTCTACATCTGAATCCTTCTCCTTATTAGATAGGACCACCCAAGTTATAAATATATCATTGAACTAATTAAGGAGCAAGGGGGTTAAAATAACTAAATAAACCATGAATATCACATATAGGTTGAGAGAAGTAAAGGATAAGGGTGTAGTGGAAACATAAGTAGAGGGTTCCAGTAGTGAAACTAAAGAAGATCAGATAGAGGGGGTAGTTATCTCACACATTCAAAAATAAAATAAGAAGGCAAGAAGGGCTTCCTCTAGCATCTAGGATCCAATAGTCCAACTAATGGATCAACCACTATTAGTTTCCACAAGGGACACAACTAAATTAACCCTTCCTCATATCTCTACTTCCCAACCAACACAAGTAACCCCTCCTCCCATCTCTATTGTCTAATAAGTTCAAGTAATTACTTCTCCTATTTTGATGATCCCACTAGTCCAAGTAATTTCTCTTTTTCATTTGACTCCCTAGTATAAGTGACTCCTTTGGCAGCAAGCAAATTAACACAGTTGGTTATTTCAACTCCACCTTCACTTCCCTCTTCCATCATCAATTCTTCCTAATCCCCTATATCTACTATCACCCCATTAATCACCAATACCACTGAAAAGTACATGGCTACAGAATCAATCATTTTGACTGCAGTGACACTAGCCATCATAGCCACTAACATGGATGTACCCCCAACCTTAATATTCCATCACACTTCCCACATCCACTCTTGAAATTCACACTTTGTTGATTAATTCTTTTGTTTCCTTAGACTCCACCTTTTCAGAGGTTCCCTTATTCCAACCACACATGCCTACCTCTCCACCTATGTCACTTTCAATTTTCATACCCCTAGTAAGCACATCCATTTTATGCATCCAAGTATCTTTGACTTCTTCCACCCTCACATTATTATAAGCCCCTACTAAATAGGTATAAATGGAGATACCCACTGACACAACTATGGTTACTCAACACACCAATGGGGAAGAGATAACCAAATCATCAATTGAGGACTCAACGGTAATGCCAGTGGCAAATATAGCACTTGTCATGGTAACCACCAGTGTAATAGCCTCAGTTGTACACTCATATATAATAGTTTCCATTGGATCAACACAAGATTCATAAGTAGCCACTCCAAATTCATTGGCATAATCAGTGTCAAAGTAAAAGAAACAAATGATATCTCCTAGCACTCTACTGTTTGGTCTATTGGAGGCATTCACATGACTAAAGAAAGGCCCCAAGTCCATCTCAACAATGTCATATGATGCAGTAGAGGAAAAATATGTGGAGATAATATTTTCCCCATCATACAATCGAAAAAAACATTTAGTGGTGGGGGATTATCAGATATCTAAGGTGCCCCTAGGTCATCCAATAAGAGAGGGAAAAAAACATGATGTTCAAACAAGTATAAGTTATCTTTTTGATAAAATGGATAGTGACAAGGTCACTATAGATAAGTTGAATAAAAAATTTGAGAAATCAATAACTGCCTTAATAAAGTTCATGGAAATAGTAAATCCACTTGATTCTGCCCAGCCAACTCAATATCTCTCTCAGTTCCCTGACAAGGAAATATTTGAGGCAATGACAGAGATTGGCACCATGGGAAGAACTACAAAATAATGGGCTAATGAACTAATCAGGAAAGGAAACAGAGTGATATAATTGACAATTGACTACTACAAGACCTTGAAGGATGATTGTGCATCTCTAAAGGCAAAGATAAGTAAATATGAAGAAGATGTTGAAAGGCTAAACCTCTACTTTCCAAAATTGTAATTTGTTGACCTAATTGAGAGTGATATGCTCATTTCAGAAAAGATAATAAAAAATCCTTCAGAGCATGAAGAGATGGTTATTGATGAGGCTCTTTCTAAGTATGGGCTCAGTAAGTCATTTTTTAGTTTATGCACAGGGAATTAGAAACTTCTAAGCATGTTTTCTTCTTTGTCCTCTTGCAGTTTTTGTGTGGAAATTTTGTCTTATGTATCTTTTATTTTGTGATATTTCATAGGTTAATGTCACTTTTAGTTATATTAATTCTAAAAATAAAGTTCCTTTTTTTTAATAAACTGTGGCTTATTTTTAATACCAATATTTTTTAGTCTATATGGAAGCAAATAAACCTAGAGGTTTTTTATTTTAAAAGTAGGTTACTTACTAACTTATTCAGAAAAGTTATTACATATATTATTCATGTGCAGATCTTCTTACAACTCAAGGTGTCTCAAGGTGACCCAGAAATTTTCCTAAGAATATGAGTGATTAAAATTAATTCTAATTGATATTGGAAGATACCCTAGGCACAACTCATTCCCTACTTGGTAAACACTTCATGCTTGTCTTGTGGCTTTTTTAGTATCTTGAAACCGAATAGAAGTTGAGGAAAGATTTTTAGTGTGAGCACCCCTTTGATCCTTACCCAAATATTGTGGGCATGTTTGAGTCTGAAGCAAGTGGGAGTAATGGTATAATCAGAGGTGTTAATTGCATTGTCCTCTGAAAAATTGGGTCACTCACATGAATTTTGATCGTTGTCAACCACCCAAGTTTTCATGTGAAATTATGGAAAATAAATGACCCTGTAGATTTGCGATGTCATGTGTAAAACTTCTCAATAATTAATATTTACATGATCCAAAAATATAGATATCTATTTCATAAAGCAACACTTATTTTTATCATTTATTAAAAAAATTAACACTTCAATTGTAACATTTAAAATTTGGACTTCGCTTTTTTTATGACCAATTTTTAAGTTATACTTCTGAGATGGATCAAAACCCGTTAAATAGATTATAACGTGTTCATATTTGATCATTAGTTAGGATCTAATTGGGGAATGGCTTTCACCTTTGCGATAGCCCCTAATTAAAAAATGAGGGGCACTTAATCTCAGTATCTGCATTATTAAATATAAAGCTTGCAGATTTCATTTATAGCATTGCCATTTAGGAGTGGTGTCTTGGGTTGTTGATATTATAATTGAGTATTGTGTACAAAGCTATTATTGTTATTGTTATTGTTAGCAATCAACTCCAATCTTTAGATTAGGAGTTGTTTTGTAAACCAGATCAAATGAAAATGATGATAATAATTATAACTCTACAAAAAATGGTGTTGTAAGCCTTCTTTATTTGTCAAAATTACAGCTACCTGTGAATATAAATGGGGAAAATAAATCATATGGTGAACTGTGTTTTAACTGTCATGTAAGTTTGAATTGTTCGAGGTTGCAATGATATTTCAACATTGGGTGTCCATGTCATAGGCTTGGATGTTTGGAAAAAGTAGTAAAACTAAAGCTACAACATGCAATAGAAAAAAGCATATATAAATAATAGGGCCTCAACTTTCTACCTATATATATAAAAGTGAACACATTTATAAATATTATAAAATTTCATCATCCTTCAAATATTATTACAAGAAAATTTCTCCATATAAAAAATTAAAATACATTAAAAATGAAATAACATCAAAAATTAATATATAATATATAATATATATTAACTTATCATATCATAAATAAATAAAATTTTATTTAATTTTAAATATAACTAAATGAATTTTGAAATCTACTAATGAAAATCTTAATTTTCAAAACATATACCATCTTATAATATTATAAATTAATTAAATTTTATAAAAAATATTTTTTATTTTATCATATATTTATTTTATCTGAAAAAATATTATAGACTCCAATATGTTATTAATTTTTTCTGTGCTCGAAAATCAATAATTTTTTTATCGGAATAAAGTGTTATACATGGGTTCACAGTTTTAATACGTAAATTATGTATTATTCAATTTATCTTTTTTTGGGGTTCAAAGTCTTAACATAATTATTTAATTAAAAATATTCTTGATTTAACAATAATATTTTATTAAATAATAATTACATGTTTTTAATTATATATTTGATATAAGCTGCAGATATCAAATATGGCACGTAATTTATATACTACATAATTTATTATATTTTACTAACTATTTAAAGTTTTAGTTTATTTTTTTATTATGTTTGAAAGTATTATATGAAGTTATTGAATTACATCAAATATCATTTTTTAATTTATATTTCAAAAATAAATATATAATA
Organism: Torreya grandis; assembly: GCA_037957365.1. NCBI lineage: Eukaryota > Viridiplantae > Streptophyta > Pinopsida > Cupressales > Taxaceae > Torreya > Torreya grandis. The sequence continues at coordinate 3,521,977 of JARHVA010000852.1, read as the reverse complement.
GATTTATAATATTGAGTGAGTATACATTTAAATTAGTGAACTCCTTATATTTAATATTTATATCGGGTATCTAGAAGACGATGATTACTTATATCCATCTACCAAACTAAATTAATTATTCAAACAAAATATACTTAATTATCAATTTAACAATAATACTTTTTTAATTAATAGTTACAAGTCTTATTTCACATTTTTGATAATAAACTTTACAAAACAAATATAAAACTTAATTCATATATCACACAATCCACCATGCTCTGTTGTCTCAATATTCTAGTTTAACTATTTAAATAATATATACTTAATTATTAATTTAACAATAATATTTTATTAACAAATAAACATGACTTTTGACACACTTTTAAAACAATTTTTATATCCCAATATAACAATCAATCGATAGACCACATAATCTGCCATACTTTTTTGTTGCCTTAAATTTCTAGTTAGATTGTTTAACCAAAACATCCTTGATAACCAATTTAATAATAATGTTTTGTTAGTTAATAACTACATGTATTTGTCATATTTTGATACAAATATTTAAGACTAAATATAGTGCTATTACACAATTCACTATATTTTGTTGGCATGTTTAATTGATGTACCATACAATGCACCATACTTTGTTGGCATATTTAATTGATGTAATATACAATTCACTATATTTTATTGGCTCTAAATTTTAATTTGATTGTGTAATAAAAATACATTTGATTATCAGTAGGGTTGTATCCTGACTGATGAGGATGATGGTTGCTTATATGTATTCACCATGGTTTAAATCTCATATCTACTTTAGATGAAAATTTAAGCAGTTAAGGTTAGGATCATACCATAGGTAATTTTGATGATGTGAATGCCTCTTACTCATGGTTTCTTAGCTCAAGGAGCTCATTGATTTAGATGTATGCTTACTGAATATTGTAAATAAAATATATATTTATTTCTAAAATATGGGCAAAGATACTGACATTCATTATAATTGAATGATTCCATGTAATGTCTTATGGCATATCAAAAAAAAATATAAGTAATTTTAAATTAGAGAAATAATTTTCATGTAGATTTTTATTATACATATATATCTAAGATTCTGAACTAATAACTCTATGGCAAATAAGCAATCATTTTAAATAACTAATTTGTAAGTGTGTAGTGATTAAATATGACTAGGGATTAAATTTAATGATTGTATGATTGTATTTACATTTTTAAGTTATAAAATATAATCATTTTTTTTGGTGAATCATATCAAATGTAATCTAAAATTTTAGACATAACATTAAAAACTCTAAAAAATTATAATAAATATATAATTATTTTTAATATTTCTTTTTTTAATTATAAAATATATTAACATTTAAAAAAAAATCAACCATAAAATTTAATCTTTAAATAACATTAGCATCCTTCAAAATGAGAGCGAAGACAACCCTTAACTTAAAGTGTCACATCCTGATTTTACCCTGTAATTAATAATCTTTAATCCATTGATTAGGATGGTTAATATATGATTTATATTGCTTCGATTTTGAGTATTTTGACATATACTAGTATGAGACTTGTTGATTAGTAGATATTACATGATAAGTTATATTTTGTACACTTGAATATGTATTTGTTAGTTTTTTCATTATTTGTGACATTTATGATGACTCAGAATAACTACATACTTTTTGTGAGATGAATCCAAGATAGGTCCTATCTTTAAAATTTGGTGAGGGAGAGTATCTTCAGAGAGGATCGGCTAGATGGAGCAATTGAAAGAAATATCATTGGGAAAAACTAGTGACCTTACACACATGTGCAATAGATATTAAATGATATTTATGTAAAAATGTTAGTGCATATTGTTTATGATTATATTTATGTATGTGGAATTTGTTTTAGTATGCATTTAATTTTTTTAGTCTAATTGTCTTGGTTTTTAAATTTAAATCCAAAAAATAAATATTAGTGTTAATATATATAATTATTGTGGAAATAATTCTTTTACAAGTAAAATATAATTAATGACTTATTTTATCTTCCAGTTAAATAATTGTTTATCATTATTTAGAAATTTGTATGGAAGAAGTGTTAATTCAATTTAAGGTTAAAATTTGATGTATGCATGAAACTTATTATAAATTTAAGAAAACAAATTTTATAATTATTTTAGTTAAATTAGCATGTATTGGATATTAGTTGGTAAACTATAGTGAAAGAAAGAAATAAATATAATTAATAAACATAAATAAAAGTGAAAAATATTATGTATGAGAGGAAGAAATATGGCATGCAAGGAATGGACGGAACAATGGGGAAGGAAAATAGATTTTTAAGTTAACATAAATGAATATTGTGAAAATAAAAGGGAAATTGGTGTGGAAAGTAAAATAAGTAATTTAAAAATTTGCATGTTTCAAATATGTTGAAGATTGGATTGGCATGCAAGGAGAAAAAAACTAAAGCATAAATTTTACATGCAAAGGGAGTAGCATTGGATTTAGAAAAGAAATAAGTCTTATAAATAAGAGATGAATGTTTGGAGAAAGAATCATAGAGAAAGAAGGATAAAAAGGGGAGAGAAGAAAGAATATCAGTATTATCTACTCAGGTTTGGAAGTGATTTAGAAGTAGGTTTCATAATTATATTTTGGTATGTAATTGGATTTGTGTTATATTTATTTTAAAGCCTAAGTATTATTTTTTTTTATAGGAAACATCATATTTTACTTAATCTGCTTTAATACTCATTCAAGTTAGCATTATATTTGGTATTAGACCAATGTCCTACTTTTAAGCCAATATTCCATTCTTTTAGGTTGCATTTAATATACATAAATTGCATCCTCCTTTGTAAATTTTCATTGATTTTATTTATATCTATATTTTATTATATTGGTTGTAAGCTATGTTGATTGATACAATGTGGTAAAATAATAGCATAGATCTTAAATATAAAATGCCAGTCTTATGTGTTGAGTAGATGGCTAATATTTTCCAAGTTAATATATATTTTAATAAACTACTAAATATAATTAGTATTAATTGAATCAAATAGTTTATATTATTAATATGTTGTGCATATTGAAAAAAGAGTTGCAAATAAAAATTGCTAGGTTAAATGTCAACTTTTAAATTAAAAAATCCCAACACCTAGCCAATGTATTGAAACACTTTATCTATTAGAGGAAATCATTGTATTCTTGTATTAAGAAGCTAAAATATAATTATTAATCACATCAATCTTATTTAGTGCCAGGTCAATTTTTTGAAGTCACTGAGTTCATATAGAAGGTTGAACCTTGTTGGAATTAATAAGTAGTTGAGTTAATGATTTAGTAAAAGTGAATCACCAATTAATTTTAAACAAATTGAAGAAGTCCAACTATAAACCATAGAATTAAAATTAATAAATTACAAAAAAAAAATCACAAATCACAGATTTCTTGTGGTATTCACTAGAAAATAATTTGGAAGGATAAGCTTTTAGATAAGCATTTCTAGTGAATCACTAAGTTTAATTGATTGGCTCAAATTTAATAGTAAATGAAATGCCATATGCCCAGTCTCTAATTCTAAATACCCATTTCAATATTTAAAGATGAGTTTATCCTTTGAAAAGGTTGAGTCACATATAAGCCACTACAGTTATATTTTTAAATCATTGCGTTATGTTTTGAAACAGCTGAAAGGTATTAATTATTTTGTTGAAGTCATTATATATACCATTGGCCAAGACTTAATGTGGAAATCACTTTATAAAATATATTTAGATCTAAGTTTATAAAACATTGAACCATTCGTTGTGCATGCTGAAGTCAAGTCATTGAGAAAGATGTTAGACATCATTATATTTACACTTTAGTTAATTTTGGGTGCTATTTTCGAAAAGAAGTATTTTAAAGTGAAACTCCAAGTCTAATGATCAAACACTAGCGTCATATTTTAAACACTATTATTTGGCTTAATGTAGGTGTAAAAATTAAGTTTTTTGTATAGTATTTAATGCTGATATAAAATAAATGATGGTTGAGTTTATAGTTTAGAGCAATAAGCTATATGGATAACATTGGGTTTTTAGATGAAAATGTTGAGCCCTATGTGTAACCAGATGTAACATATTTTCTTGGCATGAATAAGAGTAATAAATAATAATATTTTTTCTTTAATGCAAGATCAAATGTTTTGTGAAACTTTATTTTTACTTAGTTCTCCATATTGCAATTTGAGTGTGATTATCATGGAAGTAAGAAAAGATTATAAAATTGATTAAATTGATAAATAGGAATAATTCTATTTATTAAATTGTTCTTTGAGGTTTAATATTATAAATTGAGTTTTAAGGTATCCATTTCATAAGTCATATCCATATTAGCTTGCAATAATAGGCTTTTATATAAGAGATTGATTAATGTAGCAATATTAAAAGATAATATGCCTAGATGGTATATATTTTGAGACATGTCAAGATGTCCATGAAAGTGAATATGATTGTTGAGAGTTTGTAATTTATTGTTGAGTAGATATTAAATATTTTTTTGAAGCAATAAAAGAGTATAAGAAAATTCATATAGAAATTATATATGCATAGACTTAGATATTCATTTGATTATGTAACTTCATAGGACTTTAGATATATTACTTTGATTTTAATAAATTGATAAAAATAATATAAGAATTCTAGGAAGCAAAAATTTTAACCATGTAAATACTGACCCTTAAGTTAAGCTCCTACAAAGTTTACTTTGATTTATAATTATTTCATAATTGGTAACTATTGAAGATTAAAATCTTGTATGTAATTTTATGAGATTATTTATATGTACAAATGGTTAGACTTATATATAGTTATACTACATGAAAGGTACCTAGATGGTATATATTATATTTATGATATCTAGACCTACAATTGAATAATTATCTATGTATTGGTTATTACTTGAATAATATGTGTTGTAGCTTTTGGTAGGATATCATTATGCGTACATAAAAACTTGATAGTGCAAACAAATTTCAAGATAAAATTATATGCATTGTATGACTTCTTTATTATAGTTATAGTTATGCTTGCTTGAAAATGATCATATGTTTGCATGTTTCTATGAATACTTAGTATGATTGATTATGAGGAAACTATTAATCATACTTTAGAACCCTGGACTATGATAATATGAGTTTTTTTAAGGTGTAGTTACTTGGATCTTCTTGAAATAGTCTATAATTTATTATGAGTTTTGCCCAAGTGATATAAATAGTGGTTATTGTTTTTCAATTTAGGATTGATTTTAATGTAAGACTCATTCATACGTAGATAATTATGTGCATATCTTGTTTTATCCTTGTTTAGCATGTGATGTGATATTTTTTCTAAGAGAATCAAATTTGTAGTGAATCTTTGAGTTAGATAATATATTATATGTGCTTATTTGCAAAACCATATTGATGATACTAATGGGTAGTGAGACGGATTTCACTAGCCTAGGTAGTACCACCAATAGATAATCTAATCAAGTGGTGTGTATTGAAATTAAACAAGAGTTGGATTGATTCAAACTCCAAAGAGTTTCGTATATACTTATTATATTAGGTTGTATGTCTAAAGGAATATAATTGTATTATGTACTTGTATATTTGATTAGCAGATATTGTATTATTAAATCAATCATAATTATGTCTTATTATATTTGCTTTCTATGGAGTTGTATAAGATTTATATCATATTTAGTATTTGAATTAGAAGTACTATTATTCTTAATTGTGCTTTGGATATGTTGTATTATTTTCATCTGTGAAATGTTTGTTAAGTTATTTGTTTTAAAAATATATATACATTTTCTTAAGTACAACTTGTGGGGTTGTCACATTCGGTATCAGAGTATTTTTGTAACAAAAAGTAATAATGTGTAGGTATGTATGGTACATTGAGTGTGTACCTTAGAGCATTCATACCCCCTTAGAGTTGTTAAATGATTGGTTTATCAAGTGTCTCATTAGTGATAATTTTATAAGGTGTTGGGTAGGTGATTACATAAATTAGTTCATGAGTGAACTAGATTTTTTCACCATATTTTTGATCTTTAGATTGAATACCTTGAGTGTGATTATGTCTTTCTTGAATGACCTTCACCATTTGTGTTTTGTATTGTCAGTATTTTAAAATCATGGAGTGTTTATCACTCAATTAATTATGCTTAGTTGTGTCTTATTTACACATATCCTAAAAGTGAGAATCCTATAAGTCTATTCTAGAGTGACACCACCTAGTGCAGTGAAAATTCTCTTGTAGTTGAGTGTAGACATATTATTTGATATGCCTTTATGTTATGAAGTTTTTGTGTAGATTAGCATCTCTCTATTTATATAGAATTGAGAAGAAGTGTTTTCTCTCTTAATTAGTTTACAGGTGAGTTTTATGTTTTCACTCTCCTCTTACATCATTTTAAGCTACTATGAAGATTTATATTCTCAAAATGTCATTTTAGAGTTTCCTTAAGCCAAAACATGTTTCTAAATTGTTGCTTGATCTTATTCCCTTGAGTTTGTGGGATAGTGTTTCCTACTTATTGTTGAAGCATCCTTGTGTTTCATATTTTATTTCCATTTGTGGAGGTACGTGATCATACTACACTTAAAAGTTTGTTAAGTGAATAGTGATTGGCAACTTAGGTTGTGATATTTATTTCTACCGTATGAGGGTATGTAGAAAGTTTTGGTTTATCAGATGTTAGTTCTCTACTTTCTATGTGTGACTTTTTAGAGTCACTATTTTATCTAACCTTGGAGATTGGTCATGAGGAGTGGCTAACATTAAATTTATATTAATTTTAGTTGATTACTACTATTATGTTATTATGTAACTTTGTTTAGACTGATATTATACTCTTCTTAAATGATATTATTATGAAGAGTTATATGTGTAGATATCTTTAGGAGCAAGTAAGGCTTAAGGTATACATAACATTTTGGTAAATCTAAAGGAGTTAAGATAAAAAAATTTAAATGTTGTGTGTTAGTTATTCAAGTAAAAAGACATTGTCTCACTTATAAGGTATTAAGGACATCATAATCCTTAGTGTTTGTATGATATATTAGTTATGATATTGTTTCTTTTTGCTATGAATATCACACTACCAATTAAGTTGTAGGATATGATATAATTTTTTATTGATTAGTAGCAACTTAATTCAATCTCAAGATGATTGTATGATTTATATTGTGTGTATGTTAGTACATATAAAATATTTTAGCATATAGTATTGTTTTTTATGATTTTATTAGAATAGATTTATAGCCTTGTACACCTTTTGAAGATATTCTAGTCGTAGAGATCTGAGTGATGGTTGGTGAAACAAGAATGTGAGTTATAAGTAATAAGATGGTATCCTACTTAGCCTCACACTGACTTGGTTGTTATTGAGTTGGATATGATAAATTGACTTATTGAATCTAGGATTTGATAGGCAAAAAAATTTAAATTCAATCATATGATCATTTATTTTGACTTTTGTGAAGATTTCATGTGTTATTGTATTAGCAGTGAAACTTTTATCGAGTTATTATTAGACTTTTATTTTGGTTCTAGACCCCAGGGTGGTCATGATAGAACCAATTAGCATAAAATGACTTTCTCAAAAAAAAATTGTAGAATAAAAAATGTCACATAGTAAGATCTTGTGGGACTAATTCTCTAAGAATAGTGTTCATTAGGAGAACTAGTATGAGTTATTTAAGTAAATTTTATATTGGATAGCATGATTTGATATTTGATAATGTATTTTTATGTTGTTGGACTATGTTTATTATTAGAGATTTTACTTGAATAAGATTCATCGGGATAATGATCAGTTTGAGGAGGGATGTCATATCTTGATTTCACCCTATAATTAATATTTTTTAATATATTGATTAGTATGGTTAATGTTTGATTTATATTGTTTTGATTTTGAATATTTTGATATATACTATTATGGGATAATGATATTGATGATTAGTATACATTGAAAAATAAGCTATATTTTGTTATATTTTATACACTTGGATAAATATATTTATTAGTTTTTGCATCATCAGTGACATTTATTATGACTTGGACTAACTACTTAGTTGTTGTGAGGTGGATACAAGATAGATCCTAACATCATAACTTGATGAGAGAGAATCATCAAAGAGGATGGATTAGATAGAACAATTAAAAGAAATATCAGTGAAAAATGCTAGTGATCCTACACACATGTATAGTATCTATTAAATGATATTTACGTAAAAATATTAGTGTATATTATTTATGATTATATTTGTGTGTGTAGAATTTATTTTAGTATGCATCTAATTTCTTTAGTCTAATTGACTTGGTTTTTGAATTTAAATCTAGAAAATAAATATTAGTGTTAATAGATATAATTATTGTAAAAATAATTATTTTACAAGTAAAATGTAATTAATGACTTATTTTATCTTTCAGTTGAATAATTGTTTACAATTATTTATAAAATTGTATGGAAGAGGTGTTAATGCAATTTAAGGTTAAAATTGAAGTATGCATGAAAATTATTGGAAAATTAAGAAAATAGATTTTATAAATATTTTAGTTAAATTTTCATGTATTATAATTAATTGGTAAACTATAGTGAAAGAAATATTTAATTGTAATTAATAAATACAAACAAAAGTGAAAAATATTATGCATGAGAAGGAGAAAGATGGTATGCAAGGAATGGGCACAGTAATGGGGAAGGAAAATAGATTATTAAGTTAATATAAGTGAATATTATGAAAATAAAAGGGAAAATGGCATGGAAAGTAAAATAATTAATTTAAAATTTTGCATGTTTTAAATATGTTGAATATTTGATTGACATGCAAGGAGGAAAAAACTAAAGTATAAAGTTTACATGCAAAGGGAGTAGTGTTGGATTTAGAAAAGAAATAAGTCTTATAAATAAGAGATGAATGTTTTAAGAAAGACACATGGAAAAAGAAAGATAGAAAAGGTAAAGGAGAAAGAACATCAACTCTATTTGCTCAAATTTGGAAATGATTTAGAGGTAGGTTTTATAATTATATTTTGGAATGTAATTGGATCTATTTTATATTTATTCTAAAGATTGAGTATTTTTTTTTTAAAGGAAACATCCTATTTTAGTTAGTTTGCTTTAATACTCATTGAGGTTAGCATTCTATTTCGTACTAGACCATTATCTTACTTTTAAGCCAGTATTCCATTCTTTTATGTTGCATTTTATATTAAAAAATTGCATCTTCCTTTATAAATTTTCATTGGTTGTATTTATATCTATATTGTATTATATTGGTTGTTAGCTATGTTGAATGATATGTTGTGGTAAAATAATAGCATGGAGTTTAAATATAGACACCACTCTTATGTGTTGAGTAGATGACCGAGATTTGGCAAGTCAATATATATATTGGTAAAGTGATAAGTATAATTAGTATTAATTAAAGCAAAGAGTTTATATTATCAATACATTGTGCATATTGAAATAAAGAATTGTAAATAAAAATTTCCAGGTCATAAAACTAAAAATGCAAGCTTTTAAATTAAAAATCCCAATGCCTAGCTAATGCATTGAAATGCTTTGTTTATTAGAGGAAATCACTATAGCATTGTATTAAGTAGCTAAAATCTAATTATAAATCATAGTTTTCTTATTTTAGTGCTAGGTCAATTTATTGAAGTTGGTAAGTTTATATAGAAGGTTGAATATTGTTTAAATTAATAAATAGTTAAGTTAATGATTTAGTAAAAGTGAATCATCGATTAATTTTAAATAAATAGAAGAAGTCCAACTATAAACTATAGAAGTAAAATTAATAGATTGCAGAAGTTTGTTACAAATTTTAGAAGTCATGTGGTATTCACTTGAAAATAAATTAGTAGGATAAGATTTTAGATAAGCATTTCTAGTGAATCATTGGGTTTAATTGATTGGCTGAATTTTAATAGTAAATGAAACTCCATATGGCCAGTCTCTAATTCCAAACACTCAGTTCAATATTGAAAGTTGAGTTTATCCTCTGAAAAGGCCAAGTCACATATAAGTCACTTTAGTTAAATTTTTAAATCATTGTGTTATGTTTTAAAATAGTTGAAGTTATTAATTATTTCATTAAAGTCATTATATATCCCAATGGCCAAGACTTAATGTGGAAGTCACTATATAAAATATATTTAGAGCCAAGTTTATAAAACACTAAACCTTTAGTTGTGCATGCTGAAGTCAAGTTGATATGTTAGACATCATTGTATTTACACTTTGATCAATTTTAACCTTATTTTTATATTTGTTAAATCAAGTGCATTTAAAATTGTATTAATTATAGAGAAATATGTTTTAATAATATTTAAGGAATATTTTAATATTAATGTGTCAAACTTTGGTAAAAATTTATAATTGTTATCATAATATGTATTTCAAGCTATTTGATTGGATGAACAAAAATCAGATAATTAAAAAAAGAGTCCATTAATTATACCTTGGCAGCGACTAATACTAATATTTAATTAGTTAGTTGTTACATATCTTCCATTGAAATGGTGTGCTATACATGGATTCACAATTTTAATGTCCATCTTATTAATCAAATTTAATATAAAATTTATATACCCCACAAATCATGATATTTTATTAACTCTATGGTTTAACTTGATTATTTAACTTAAAATATACTTAAATTTTAATTTAAAAATGATGTTTTGTTAACTAATAATTACATGTCTATTGTCACACTTTTGATATGGGCCTTAAAAATTAAAAATAGTGCTTAATTATATACCACACAATCCACCATATTTTGTTGGCTAAAGTTTTATCATGATTAGTTAAATAAAACGTATTTGATTTCCAATTTATTAATGATGTTTTGTTAGATAATAATTACAAGTCTTTTGTCAAGATTTTGATACTTACCTTATATACCAAATATATCACTTTATTCATGTACCACACAATTCACCATGTTTTATTGGCTCAAAGTTTTAGCTTGACTATTTAACCAAAACATATTTAATTCTTAATTTAACATTAATATTTCTTAACTATTAAATATATATCTTTTGTTACACTTTTAATATGGGTTTTTAGATCAAATATAAAGAATAATTTATCTACCACACAATCTATCATACTTTGTTGGCTTAAATTTCTAGTTGGATTATTTAACCAAAACATACTTGATACCTAATTTAAGAGTAATGCTTTGTTAGTTAATAACTGTGTCTTTCCTCATAGTTTGATAAAAATCTTTAAGATTTCATATTATACGACTACACAATTCATGATACTTTGATGGCATGATTAATTCATGTACCACCCAATCCACCATACTTTGTTAATGTGCTTAATTTATTTACCACACAATCCACCATATTTTATTGGCTCAAAATTCTAACTTGATTGTGTATCAAAAACACACTTAATTTTTAATTAGACAATGAGTCTCGGATAATTTTTTAATATACATATATGTCTAAGATTCCAAACTCATAATTATGCAATGAATAAATAATCATTTTGACTAACTAATTTATATGTGTATAATAATTAAATATGATCAAAAATTAAATTTCATGATTGTATAACCCTATTTACATTTTTTATCATAAAATATAATCATTTTTTAATAAACCATAAAAAAATATAAACTAAAATTTTAAATAAAACATCAAAAATTCTAAAAGTTTATAATAAATATAGAACTATTTTTAATATTTCTCTCCTCTACTTTGAACTATACTAACATATAAAGGACAAATTTCATTTATGGCATCTATATAAAAATGAGAGCGGAGACAACCCTTATGTTGGTGGGGCCTTTGAGGAGAAGATAATGAGCAACACCTTTTCCTTGTATTTAAAATAATCAAATACTAAGGACAAAAAGGGTCAAGATACTTTCCGTAATCTCTACGAGTATTGGATAGTTACAAAAAAATTATTCCACACCCTATCGGACACTAAATTCTCTTACCCCACTTTTATGTCACCTCATTCATTGTATTCCAATGATATATTTACTCATTACCTTATCAACGTTTGAAATATTGAATAAAATTAGATGACTAAGGTAGGTGTGTGTGTGTGTGTGTGTGTGTGTGAGAGAGAGAGAGAGAGAGAGAATCAATTGGATTAACTTACATGTTTTCATATGGTGTGATAATCTTTTAATATGTTGTAATGGTGTTTTTCTTAAATGAATGAATTAAAAAATTTAATAAAATCTACAATATTAAATATCTTACGGGATTAAATGGTGAAGTAAAGTTGTTTTGTATTAATATATTTATTTGATATAAGGATTGTTTTATTAGTTTTGTAAAAAAATTAATCATTTTTTATGTAGAATATTTTAGTATCGATTTTGATCAAAAATTTTGTTTTATCTAACCTCACCTCCTCAAACAAGTTAGTTAGGTTGTTACACTTAAGTTATCATTGTACTTGATATGTGTGTCACTATAGATTGCACATTCCATGATGTAGTGTCATTGTGGCTCCACCACCCTCTTGTCATAAAATAGGGATGTTCTTATTTCTCACTCCTTAGAAATTGTCTACCTCTTGATCTTATACCTAAAATGATACAACCTAGTCCTTAACTAAGACATCAACATTTTCTTTTTACACTTGATTTCTCCTCCTATGTAGGCCTTTTTTTCAAGTTCCCATGTGAGATTAAAAACTTTGATATAGTATGATTTGTTCTACCTAAGTTATCATTAATTTATCTCTTATATATCTTTGTGCACGCACGCACGCACCCACACACACACACACACACACACACACACACACATGTATGTATGTATGTATGTATGTATGTATGTATGTATGTATGTATGTATGTATATGTTAGTGTTTGGACACTCTTGCATGTTAATACCCATTTACTCATCCACTTTCTCTTTTTCATTTGTGTGTTCTTCCTTCTGCTTAAATCTCCCTCTATCACCTTTTGGGGCCATCAATGAATCACCTATATTTGTGTCTTTTTTAAATAACTTAATTTCTTAGTCATTGTTGATGCCTCCAATAAGAAATTACATATTTAAAATAATAGAATATCATAGGAACCAATGCATTAATTTTGAGTTTGCTTGTGATTTTTATTTAATTCTTTCTATTTATATCTATTTTAGGTCAAAAATATTATTGTTGCAAACATCACATCTTATAGGACTACTGGTGTGAAAAGCAAGCTGAACAAAGTTCTCTTGGTTTTTCAATCCAATAATTATATATTCCTACGTGTATTTTGGAGTGAGTATAAATTCTTCCATCACTTTTCTTTTCTTTTTGCCTACAAGTCTCCCAAACTAAGGTTGTTTTGAGAGTCGAGCCCTTGTTACATGTATTCTTCCACTACTTTTATTATAATTCCTTCGAAAGGGAAGTTAATTTGTTAATCTATCCTCCATAGTGAAAATATCATTACTTTGGTTTTACAGGCATTCACTTGTATTCCATCCTCTTGGCAGAAGATATCTAAAGCCCTCAATTGATCTCTCAAACTATGCACTATTTTTGAAATTAGAATAAGATCATTCACATATAATACTAACTTTACTACATACTTTATTAAGTGAATTCCCACTCCACAAACTTTATTTATCCATATTGTTGATATAATTAATACCCACTCAATGTATTTGATGGGAAAACTTCCTCTCATTTTAGGATCATAAGATATGATGCACGGCACAAGTTACATGTATTCACTTTTATAAGTAATCATCTGGTGGAATAGTGGTTGATCGAGGTTGTTGTTAATCATGAAGAGCATGCCCATCTATCAAGTAGCTCTACCAAATAGTTAAACAAATTTTACTAAGATGGATATTCATAACAATGTTATTGTATAGAGGTTATCTTCATCAAAATAAGCATAAAAGAGAGAGGAAATAGAAGGGTAGAAAAGAATATTTTCTGAACAAACAAGGGACATATTCTTAGACTTACTAATTTATAAAATCTACTATGTGTTTTAAACTAATACTTACCTATATCTATTTGTAACTCAGATATAAGCAAATACATTGTGGAGTTTGAGAAAGGCAAATTACAGCTATTATTCTCATAGCATTGACATGTTAGATTTTGAATTATGGTAAATTGAATCAACACATTCATTCAAAAATCAATATTATAAAAGAAGTCTTTACTATAAAAATAGTAGCACTAGCTAACGCTCAACTTGTTTCCACTAAAATTAATTATGAATTACAATTAACTCTAATTTTAATTGTAAACTATTAAAATATTATCTAGGATGATATATAAGACATAATACATTAAAATATAGACATCTAAAAAATTTACAAAAAAAATAAACTTGTTAAAAATAGAAACTAGTGTTAGGGTTAGATAATTGTCCTTGGAACTCATTTATTTCAGACTATATTAACTTTATGTGGGCTATGAATTTCTAAAAATACTTGAAAACACATATGTATTAGAAAATAGTGACCCATTGTTAGTTGGGACAAGTCTAGAGATGGTAGACATGAGTGCAATACATTTATGTTTGTGTATTGTGACTTTTTTCTATTCGAATGTGCATTGGATCTGATAATATAAGTTTGTTTTCCTACATCTATATATGACTTTTTTTTTAATCAAATCCTTAATTGATGTGTGGAAGACATGTGAAATCATAACCTTAATCCTTTACAAGAACACAAAACTAGATCAAATGCAAAAGGAGGTAAATGGGGGAAGTGGGCATGGTTAAGTTATCATTATAAAATCTCTTTTGGACTAAATGTTGCCTGTATATCCCAAAGGGCCTTATGTTGATGTAGTTCTCCCTTTAGAGAATATCATATGAATGTAACTAGAACATTTGTTTAGAATGCTTGATAAGGAATTCCATCAACCTGTAATAAACTATGTTAGACTTCGTAAAGGAATATAAAATTATAACAAAATTACAATAGGGATCTTTAGTCATAAAATAGATTCTTTTGAAATCATAAATATAAGTGCATTGTAAGAGAGTTTTGGGTCCTTTCAAGTGTGATCCTTGATGTGCTTTTATATGGATATATTTTGAATTTTTCTGATAACTGACCTATTGATATATGTGATAAATATGTTAGGAATATGTATTTTGAAAATATATTCATTAGATCACAAGAGACAAGTCTACACTACTAGACAAGTGTGTATTAAACTCATGTCTGCCTAGTGTGCACTTATTCTAAAAGGTCAAAGGCTTATGAAACAAGAGTGATAATAATGTATTTATTGAATAGTGATAAGATAAGTAATTATGAAATATTTTCCTTGTAATTATAATACATTTAAGGTTATCTTAGATATTTTGAGTTATCAAAATGATGAATTGGCCAAACAAGGTAAAGATGTCAATAAAAATCATTGTCAATAATTTATTGGTTAAATTTTAGTGTCTACAAAATCAACTAACCTATAATTTCATACATAGCATTTTCATTAACTAATAAATTAATTCAACATCTCATGCAACATTCAAATGTTGAGATAATAAAATACATTACAAACTTATTGGACATTCCAAAAAAAATTGAGCTTCTATTGTAAAAAAAATCCTCTTTTTGAGAGGTGAATACAATGTCAATAACTAGTTTAGATGGGAACCACCTAATCTTGGATTTAAATTACATACAAATCTTTAAAATAACTTTTCAAAATTTAAATAGAGATATAAATCATGCAAAGAAAAACACAATGTTTTAAAATGAGGAAGATGCCAAAAAAAAAATTCAAATTGTCTATGAATTTGGTGGATCCCTAGAGGATCCAAGTTATTTATTTTGAAATGATACTATAAATGCTTGATAATATTTATCCATTTACACAATGTTATAGATGGTGCTCCAAATAAATACTTTGTCTTGGTTGGTAATGTTGCATGGTTTTCCAAAGGGGTCTCAAGAGTGCTTTTCATTACTGTGACACTATCTATTTTTTATTTTACATGTTAAATAGTAACTAATATGTTTTATCCCTGGTTAGCCTCTTGAACCTTTCTTTTGAAATAAGACCTAAACTTAGCTAATTTTTTAGCAAACTCAGCAAAAGATTATAACTTTCCCTCAAGGGAAGATAATGAAGCTATGCTTGCTTCATGAAACAACTAAAAAATTGTGTCGATGGAGTTTTTAACAATTTTGATGAAAATATGCCTATCATATTCTCATTCTTGTATCAAATTCCTCATGTGCATCAAAAAACATTGGAAATCCAATGTCAAACAAGGTCATCAAATTTAGATAGGGAAATGTGTTTTTCAATAGAGCCTTGGGCAAATTCCCTAACTTAACATCTAATATACTAATGTGCAGTTTATATTTTTTAACTTTTTGTAACCATGGAGTACTTTTGCCTTGAGCTTGGATGTTTTTCAATAGGATCTCATTGAGTGATTCCAAGGCCTTATCTAATTCATTAATTTTTCATTATGGGACTAAAGATATAGTATAGGTTTCCTAACACACCATTTGTTGTTTCATGCCCTAGAACACTTTCTTGGTCAACTCTCTTATGGTAGCTACCACAAACTCTAGATCCTTAGTAAACTCATCCCTCTCCCCTGGCCTTATTTTTATCTTCCTTGTTAGAGTTAGTATTTAATATTTTATTTCATGCAATGTGAGAGTATCCCCTTTGGTAATCTTCCTCCAAGTTACTCAATTGAATTTCTTGGTATCTTATTTAACTTTTAACTTCACCTTAGGATCTTCTATTATTATCATTTATTTTATTTTTTACTTGGTAAACTTTATTCTCTCAATCCAATTTTCATTAATTGGTGGCATGGAAACAATATTGGATGTGGATGGTGTGGCTAGTGTAGATGAAGATGGACATAATGAAACAGGATTTGGAATGGTGACTATGTGGTCAAACATGACTATATCAATGGATGTGGTATAATTAGGGATTTGTGTTGTGGTGGTGAGAGTAGGAAATGGAGTTGGAAGAAAACATGTGAAAATTGGAGGAGTGGAGCTTGTTATAGTTTCAAGATGAGTAAAGTGTTGAGTTGTAAGAGAGGCAAATTGAGTCTTGTCTAGGAAAACAATGTTAATTTTATACTTCAAAAAGATTGGAGTGCCAAATATTCTAATTTTTACATAAAAAGGTTAGAAACCATAGGAGATAGAGGATATCCCATAGCCATGCCTTCACATTTTTCATAATTGATACCTTTAAATGTGAAAAAAGTAGATTTCAAACACAAAGCAACTAGATTCATAGTTTTTATGTTAGTTAGATTGTGAACCACTTCTACTACTTCATTAATGGGAACATTGGTGTAGAGCGACTCTACATCAAAGCTTCCAAATATCTCATTATAATCAACCTTTTTGTCCTTGATAAATTCAACAAAGTCACCTAAATAACAAACAAAAGAAGAGGTTTTTTCTATGAGGGGTTTAAGTTTATTGGCTAAGAATGCTACAAGATTATAAGTCAGAGAATCAATAGTGTCTACACTAGGTCTTTATGGAACTCCTTCTTTCTAAATTTTTAGAGCACCATATATTTTGGTGGTAAATTCTTTATGAGGAATCAACTTATTTTTAATAGAATCATCAAACATAAAGGATCTGATAACTTTAGTGACATTCTTAATAATGTTGCAAACCGGGTTACGATCAAGCTTTCTATAGGTAACACTATTATAAAGGTAATATAACATTTTCATATCATGATAACTATGGTTAAGGACCGCTATAACATTCCCATTATTAGATTTGAGGATTACAATATCATTATTACACATCAGAGCCTTAAGAGATCCCCATTCTTCTCTAATTATTACACTTCAGGGAGATAAGAATGGGGAGCTCTTAAGGCTCTAAAGTGAAATAACTAGTAAAGAATGGGGATCTCTTAAGGCCTTAAAGTGTAGTAACTAGAGAAGAATGAGGATCTCTTAAGGCCATTAAGTGTAATTTTGATATTGTAACCCTCAAAGCTTATAAAGGGAATGCTACAGTGGTCTTTAACCATAGTGACTATGATATGAAAATGTTAGATCACCTTTCAAATAGTGGCAGCTATATAAATCTTGATTGCATCCCATTTTGTAACATTATTAAGAATGCTGCTAAAGTTATCAAATCTTATACATTTGATGATTCTATTAAAAATAAGTTGATTCATAAAAAATGAGTTACCCCCAGAATATATGGTGCTCCAAAAATGCATAAATTAGGAGTTCCATTAAGACCTATTGTAGACACTATTGAATCTCCAACCTATAGTCTTGTGGCATTATTAACTAGTAAAATTAAACCCCTTGTAAGAAAAACCTCTTCTTTTATTCATGAAGCAAGTGACTTTGTTTAATTTATCAAGGATAAAAGGGATGATTATAATGGGATATTAGTAAAATTTGATGTAGTGTCACTCTACACCAAAGTTCCCATTAATGAATAAGTAGAAGTGTTTCACAAGCTAACTAACATAGAAACTATGAATTTTGTTGATTTGAGTTTGAACTCTAATTTTTTCACATTTAAAGGTACAATTTATGATCAATGTGAAGGAATGGCTATGGGGTCTCCTCTATCTCCTGTGGTTGCTAACCTTTTTATGGAAAAATTAGAAGATTTAGTACTTCATTATTTTTCATTAAAACCCAAATGGTGGGAAAGATATGTTGATGACACTAGCTTATGTTAGAAATATGTCTTAGATAAATTAGAGGAGTTCCATTCCAACCTCAATAATATCTATCCTAGCATAAAATTCACCAAAGAAATTGAAATAGATAACCAACTACTTTTTTTATATGTCCTCATGCTTAATAAAAAGGATTGTTCATTAGCTAGGAAGGTCTACAGAAAAGGTAGACATACATACCTTTACCTGCATGCCTCATCCCATCACCATCTTGCTCAAAAAGTAGGGGTTATTAAAACTTTAATCACTAGGGCCTTTAAAATTTGTGATAAGGAGAACATTGCTCATGAAATCAAAAACCTATACAAAGTTTTTAAGTTGAATGGTTACTCAGGTAAACAAATATATAGGGCTATCAAACAAGTTAAATAAAATATTAATAGAACTAAAGGCAAGGATTTTTTAGTATAAGGACCCACAGTCTATATACCTTTTGTCGAAGGCATTTCTAATAAATTAGCTAAAATTCTTAAATGCCAAAATATTCACTCCAACTTCCTTCCTATCAATAAGTTGCATATGATGTAAGGCTTGGCTAAAGATAAGTTGGAACCAAAAATTATAAGTGGTGTCTATAGGGTTGCTTTCTCATGTGGTATACCTTACATAGGGGAGATGGGGAGGTCTGTTAAAACTAGAATTAAAGAACATTTGGAAGACATTCATCTTGAAGAGAAATAAAAATTGACCCTTATTAAACACTCACTCAAGCCAAAACATGCTATCAAAATTGAGGAGGCTAATATTTTAGTAGAAAAAGATCACTTCCAAAAGAATAAGTTAAGAAAATTCATATAAAATTTGAAACACCCTAGTAATTTAAATAGAGATGAGGGGATAGTTATTAGTCATGCTTGGAAGCCTATAATTTATAATAATTAGTGTTTTTTTTTTTTTTTTCCTTTTCTCAAACATATGTAGGTAGATTTTAGGATTGAATTACAAAACTCTCTTTGTATTAGTTTTCTTTTATTTGGTTTAAAAATTTTATTTCCTCTCAAATTAAAAGGTTACCATTTAAATAAATAAATAGGTTACCTTTTAATATTTTAGCTATATTTTACTATAATTAATCTAAAAAAAATTAACATAAAATTTTTCATAAGAAATTAGTTTATATTTTGACATTTCTTTAATAATTAAAATATGAAAAAAATTAAATTAATCAAACTTTCTTATTTTATTTGTTTTTTACTTTTTAGCTTTAGTAACTAACTACAATGGTTACTTTGTTATTTTTAGGGAACCTTTTTACAACAACTATTTTCCTTCAATTTTTAAGGTGTAGGGTTCTATTGTTTTCACATATAATTATTTCCTGATGAAGAATCACAAAAGTGGGTCTGAAACACATCATTGTTAAAAATTTGACATAGTTTTCTCCAAAAAATAATTTTGTTAATTTTATCCTTATTTTTTGGTTCTTTAGGCTTGTAAATTGAATGGTAAATTATGTTTGTCAAGCCCACCATAATAGTAACCTTGAATTTAGGTAAAAATATCAAAGCATCTACTATGGGCATTTAGACTTTTGGTGCCTCCATTGAAGGGAGTTGCTTATTTAATATTTATGTTTTGACCAAAGAAAAGGAAAGTATTGTAATACTTCTTGAAAGAGGGAGAATTATGTTGGAGCAATAGGTTTTACTTTGTTCTCTATAGATAATGCATTCACTTGAAGACATTGGGTGGAGATCCTAGGTGTCATTTATCTAATATAAATTTTGGTCACTTGAACTACCTTCCTAGGAGTAACAAGTGTCAAAACTTCAACTTGAGAATATAAGGAGAAGTGTGAAGTTGGACATCATCAAGTGATGGCATAGAAGGAGATGGTGGAGGAGTGAGTATTATTTACTCCACAACATTTGAAACATGTGCAATGTCTTAAACTATAACTAAATAATAAGGAATTTGAGTAGGAATAGAAATAAAAAATTGTGTGACCTCACACATTGTAATGGTTCTATTGATATTTTATGCCAAAATATCAAAGCACCTTGTGCCTTAAGGGAGACCCATAAAAATTTTGGGAAAAGGATTTAAAAGTAACTAAATAACTTTTTCCAAGACCCAATAAAAAATTGGAGATTTTTAATGCAATTTTCAACTTTACAAAGTTACAAAGTGCACCCAAACCTCTGCTTTCCCGCTTACCTAATACTTAGTGAGAATCAGAACTCGCATTATATTTTACAACTTTGTAATGTTTTAAAGTGTAATCAGGGCTCTAATTTTCACTCTTCATCAACACCAGAAGGAATTAAAACTCTTGCTACACTTTTCAACTTGCAAAGTTACAAATTTCAATACAAATTCCACTTTCTACCTTTCTACATGACCCAATAAGAATCAAAACTTTCGCTACACTTTGCATATTTTTAAAGTTATAAAATGAAACCAGGCTTCCACTACCCACTTCCAAATCATTTGTTGCCTCTCAAAAAACCCCAAAATAAATTAGAGATTAAAAAATAAATAACAAATTTACAAATTGTAAACATGCGAAGTGATAGCACCGACCCACTTTCCTGCCATTCAATCCATCTACCACCATGATTGGAATTAATTGAAAAGATTGGTATATAATTAATTTTTTTGAATCATTATCAATATTGTAAATTAAATCTAGAGCTCTACTACCAAGTAATTTAATGCAAGCACTGACCTACATTGCAAACCTACACACGCATTCATGGTATTCCACCAGGTCACTTGTTTTTATTTTGGTATTTTCCACATCATTTTCCACCATTATTGTTTTTAGAAAGGTTTATCATTTCCCAAATTTTAATTATATTTCCTCTCCAAAAATTATCAAAATCTTCTTTATTTGCTTGTTTTTTTCTAATTTTTATAGTCCTACATCTAAATCTTGCTAAAAATTGGTCCACAATTTGTGTTGTTATTTTTAGGGTTTCCATCAATATTGTTGTGATTTATTTAGATATTTCCAAGAAATATAGGGTTTAAGTCAAATTTAATAAAATATAGAATATTTCCAAAAGATCCTTTATGAAATTACAAGGTGTAATTCCCTCTTGCCTTCTCATGATCAAACCCCACACAGTTTTCAATTGCAAAAACACATAAAAACCCTAGCAAAGATTCACATTGCTTTAACAACTCTAAGTTCTCATCAAAAGTCTGACTTGATTTTACAAACCATTTTTTTTCAAACATTCTGTTGAACATTATAAATGTAATTACAATCTGAATTCCTATCAACTTTGATCAAATTTTACAACTGCTCTTACACATTATACTATTGCCAAAAAATTTAACTACAAATTCATAATAAAACCTTGCAAGGTTTAAAGTGGAAGAGTAACTTGTAATTGCAAGTCCAAATCTTTGATGACTTTGTAGTTAGTTTTACTGCACCTATTCACCTCATGTACATGTATAGAAAAGAGATGAAGCTCAATTCAAAGGAACCTAGTGTCCCATACAGCCTAGATTCAAACACTAATGAGATAACTGGCACAAATATAGATCACACATACCCAAGAGATTTATATAATAAAATCAATGTATATATTAAGAATGATTGGATTCAAACCATCTACAACTTTAGTTTTCCATAGGTTGTAGTCTTCCCACTCTCAGTAAAAATCCCCAAAATTGTGATCACCATGGCTAAACACTATGATGCTGAGAAGAGGAAAGTATTGAATGATAAATGGGAAAATATTTTGTATCTTTATCCATATTTCATTGATACTATGTTCTTAATTCTATAATATGAAAACTACATGGATATTACCCTCGATTCTTCTAAAATGTTCTATCACGATAATAACGCAACTTGTTTATGGGTTTTAAATAAATAGTGATTAGAAACCCCTAGATCTACAACCACAAGAATTCCTAAGACCTTGGATAGGATAGAATTCAAGGACGAAGTAGGAGATAACATTTTACTATTACAAATAATTACAGGGAGCCCAAATGCAAAAAATTATCAAGATTGAATGTACTAGTATATTTGGGTAATCTAGTAGAACAAATAATACATTAATTGGGCCCAATTGATTAGTGACTCCATTCAAAAATAGTTGATGGAGGTTCAAACTATATTCAAATTTTATATGGATTCCTACCTTGTGTATATTTTAGCAAAAGGGAGGACATTCCTGGGATTAAACATGGTGCTTAATCAAACTAGCAAAGTTTTTAACTATTACCCTGAACTTACCTTAGATGGGAGAAAACAATAATTCAAAAGGGTTAATGATGCTTTTATCTAATGCATCGTAATCATGTTTAGAAAATAACTATGGAGGAGAATATTTTCTGATGCTACAACAATAGAAATTGCAAATTGGGGGTCATACTTTATTCAATTCCAAACATATTCATATATTAGACTTGGTGGTTTTAGTGGGTATTCTTACACCCTTCCTAGATATGTAAGTAATAAATGGGCCTTAATGTAACTGGTGAGGTAACTAGTGGAAACCCACAAGTTATTACCAAGTAGACACAAGATAGGAATACACTTTCCTATCAGCATAAGGAGATGACCTTGAGAGCTCTAGATGCCAAACGCTTCTATGATGTGACTAGTTTTGTTACCAACATAGTGGGTTCCTCGTATTCCCATATTCCTTCTTATGAAGATCATTGGGATAATATGTAGGATGAAGAAGAAGTTAGGTTGAGAGATTATTCTAGAATGATCTTGGAACAAATTAAGACTTATGATATGGCACTAGTTCTAGAAGATCTTTAAGATGAGGAATAACTAGTAGATAGGGTATATTATAATAATCAAATCTATCTCCAACCTCTTCCTATAGTCAGGTTGTCTACATCTAAATATTTTTACTTATTACATAGGACCACCCAAGTTATAAATAGATCATTGAACTGGTTAAGGAGCAACGGGATTAAAATAACCAAAGAGACTATGAATATCACATACAAGGTGAGAGAAGTAAAGGATAGGGGTGTAGTGGAAAAAAAAGTACAAGGTTCCAATAGTGAAACTAAAGTAGATCAGATAGAGGGGGTAGTTGTCTCACACATTCAAAAACAAAATAAGAAGGCAAGAAGGGCTTCCTCCAGCATCCAAGATCTAGTAGTCTAGCTAATGGATCAACCACTATCAGTTTCCACAAGGGACACAACTACTGTAACCCTTCCTCATATCTCTACTACCCAACCAACACAAATAGCCACTCCTCCTATCTCTATTGTCTAACAAGTGCAAGCAATTACTTCCCCTATTTCGATGATCTCACCAGTCTAAGTAATTGCTCTTTTTCATTGGACTCCCTAGTATAAGGGACTCCTGTGGCAATAAGTTAATTAACATAGTTGGTTATTCCAACTCCACCTTCACTTTCCTCTTCTTTCATCACTTCTTCCTCATCCCTTATATCCACTATCTCACCATTAATAACCAATACCACCCAAAAGTACATGGCTATAGACTCAATCACTCTGACTACAATAACACTAGCCATTATAGCCACTAACATAGATGTACCACCCACCTTCATATTCCATCACACTTCCCATCTCATCCACTATGGTAATTCCCACTATGTTGATTAATTATTGTGTTACCCTAGACTCCACCTTTTCAGAGGTTCCCTTAGTCCAACCACACATGCTTACCTCTCCACCTGTGCCACTTCCAACTTTTGCACCCCTAGTAAGGACATCCAAGTATCTTTTCCTTCTTCTACCCTCACATTATTCCAATCCCCCACTAAAGTGGTAGAAATAGAGATACCCATTGACACATCTATGGTTACTCAACCCACCAATGGGGAAGAGATAACCAAATCATCAGTTGAGGTCTCATCAGTAATGCTAGTGGAAAATATAGCACTTGTTATGGTAACCACCAGTGTAGTAGCTTCAGTTATAGACTCATAGGTAATAGTGTCCATTGGATCAACACAAGATTCATAAGTAGCCACTCCAAGTTGGTTGGCATAATCAGTGTCAAAGTAAATGAAACAAATGATATCTCCTAGCACTCTAGAGTTTGGTCTATTGGATGCAATCAAATGACTAAAGAAAGGCCCCAAGACCATCTCAAGAATGTCATATGATGCAGTAGGGAAAAATATGTGGAGATAACAGTTCCCCCATCGGATAATTAAAAAGAAGATTTAGTGGTGGGGGATTATCAAATATCTAAGGTGCCCTTGGGTCGTCCAATAAGAGAAGGAAAAAAACATGATGTTCAAACAAGTATAAGTTCTCTTTTTGAGAAAATGGATAATGACTAGGTCACTAAAGATGAGCTGAATAACTGCCTTAATAAAGTTCATGGAAGCAATAAATCCACTTGATTATGCCCAGCCAACTCAATATCTCTCTCAGTTCCCTAACAAAGAAACATTTGAGGCAATGACAAAGATTGGTACCATGGGAAGAACTACAAAATCATGGGCTAATGAACTAATCACAAAAGGAAATAGAGTGATATAACTGACCATGGACTACTACAAGACCTTGAAGGATGATCGTGCATCTCCGAAGGCAAAGATAAGTAAATATAAAGAAGAGGTTGAAAGGCTAAACCTCTACTTTCCAAAATTACAATTTATTGACCTAATTGAGAGTGATATCCTCATTTCAAAATAGATAATAAAAAATCCTTCAGAGCTTGAAGAGATGGTTATTGATGAGGTTCTTTCTAAGTATGGGCTAAGTAAGTCAATTTTTAGTTTATGCATAGGGAATTAGAAACTTTTAAGCATGTTTTCTTCTTTGTCTTTTTGCAATTTTTGTGTGGAAATTTTTTCTTATGTCTTAGTTTGGTCTCTTTTAGTTTGTGATATTTTATGGGTTAATGTCACTTTTAGATATATTTATTCTAAAAATAAAGTTCCTTTTTTTTTAATAAACTATGGCTTATTTTAAATACCAATATTTTTTAGTCTATATGGAAGCAAATAAACCTAGACGTTTTTTTAATTTTAAAAGTAGGTTACTTACTAACTTATTTAGAGAAGTTATTACATTTATTGTTCATGTGCAGATCTTCTTACAACTCAAGGTGTCTCAAGGTGACGCAGAAATTTTTGTAAGAATATGAGTGATTAAAATTAATTCTAATTTTATAATTGATATTGGAGGATACCCTAGGCACAACTCATTCCCTACTTGGTAAACACTTCATGCTTGTGTTGTGGCTCATTGAGTATCTTGAAACTGAATGGACGTTTTGGACATATTTTCACTCTGAGCACCCCTTT
Organism: Torreya grandis; assembly: GCA_037957365.1. Classification (NCBI taxonomy): domain Eukaryota; kingdom Viridiplantae; phylum Streptophyta; class Pinopsida; order Cupressales; family Taxaceae; genus Torreya; species Torreya grandis. The sequence goes on along the minus strand of JARHVA010000852.1, from coordinate 3,496,071 downwards.
GATCCTTACCCAAATATTGTGGGTATGTTTGTGTCTAAAGCAAGTGGGAGTAATGGTATAACTAATAACAAAGAGATATTGTTAGACATTCTTCATGTGTATTTGCAACAATTTGATGAACAACAAGAATTTTTAGAGTCTAGTAATAATAACATGAGTGGGGATGTTGAAAGAAATTATGATTCAGTCTAAATTAATAATAACCTTGTTTAGATGGACACCAATTGCCAAGTGTTGGGTATGGGAGTATTCTCGATCCTGCATTGCAGCAGTTTATAGAAAATAATATGAATAGAATTTTGCTAAAACTACATGACTTCATTGAAAATAATGGTAAAAGTTCTCAAAAAGACAAATGTGCATACTTAGAGCTTTAAAATGGGAAGTTTGATCAATAAATTGGCAAAGTGAAACACTACTAAACGTATTTATGAAATTGAGAAATTAGAACATGCTAGAGGCAAGGGTGAGAAATAGGGTGGAATGAAGTTGGGCTCTGTCATGCAATTGGGACATATTAAGATTGCTGAGAGTAGTGAAAAGAATGGCAAGGCCTTAAATTGAAATGGAAATGCCCTATGGTTGATCATGATAGTATCATGAGTTTGAATAATGTCTAAATTTCTCTCTTATTGCTAGCTCTCATTGAATTTGTTGGCTTTTTGAACTTTTTCTATATTATGATAGCATCTACGTTGATGTTAGGTGACTACTATATAAAAAAAACTTCTCCATATAAAAATTTAAAAAACATTAAAAATGAAATAATATTAAAAATTAATATATATTATTTTATCATATTATAAATAAATAAAATTTTATTTAATTTTAAATTTAAGTAAATAAATTTTGAAACTTAGTAATGAAAATCTTAATTTTCAAAACATATATCATTTTATGATATTATAAATAAATTAAATTTTATAAAAAATATTTTTTAATTTATCATATATTTATTTTATTTGAAAAAATATTAGTAATGTAAAAAGTAAATTTATGAGTAAGGAAATTCAACAACGTTTTGTTTTGTTTCTAACGTTTGTTTTGTTGAGTTTTTTTAAGAATTCATTTTTTCACATTAGTAGAATTCCGGTTGCTACCTTTCTTTGGATATTCACCTTTGAGACTCGATATAATGTTTACTTCATACCACACAAATCGAGAGAAATAAGTCTCATAAATAAGAGATGAATGTTTGGAGAAAGACACACAGGGAAAGAAGGATAGAAAGGGGAGAGGGGAAAGAACATCAGTATTATCTACTCAAGGTTGGAAACGATTTAGAAGTAGGTTTCATAATTATAATTTAGTATTTAATTGGATCTGTGTTATATTTATTTTAAAGTTTAAGTATTATTTTTTTTAAGGCAACATCATATTTTAGTTTATCTGCTTTAATATTCATTCAAGTTAGCGTTCTATTTGATATTAGACCAGCATCCTACTTTTAAGCCAGTATTCTATTCGTTTAGTTTGCATTTTATATACATAAATTGCATCTTTCGTTGTAAATTTTCATTTTGGTTGTATTTATATCTATATTGTATTATATTGGTTGGAAGCTACATTGATTGATACGATGTGGTAAAATAATAGCGTAGATCTTAAATACAGAACGCCAGTAGATGGCCGAGATTTGCCAAGTTAATAAATATTTTGGTAAATTACTAAGTATAATTAGTATTAATTAAAGCAAAGAGTTTATATTATTAATATGTTGTGCATATTGAAATAAAGAGTTGTAAATAAAAATTGCCAGGTCATAAAACTAAAAATGTCAGCGTTTAAATTAAAAATCCCAACACCTAGCCAATGTATTGAAACGCTTTGTCTATTAGAGGAAATCGTTGTAGTCTTGTACTAAGAAGCTAAAATATAATTATAAATTGCATCAGTCTTATTTTAGTGCCAAGTCAATTTCTTGAAGTCGTTGAGCTTATATAGAAGGTTGAACCTTGTTTAAATTAATAAGTAGTTGAGTTAATGATTTAGTAAAAGTGAATCACCAGTTAATTTTAAACAAATCGAAGAAGTCCAACAATAAACCATAGAATTCAAATTAATAAATTACAAAAAAAAGTTTACAAATCACGGAAATCTTGTGGTATTCACTTGAAAATAAATTGGAAGGATAAGCTTTTAGATGAGCATTTCTAGTGAATCTGAGTTTAATTGATTGGCTCAATTTTAATAGTAAATGAAATGCCATATGCCCAGTCTCTAATTCTAAACACCCATTTCGATATTGAAAGATGATTTTATCCTTTGAAAAGGCTGAGTCACATATAAGTCAGTGCAGTTAAATTTTTAAATCATTGTGTTATGTTTTGAAATAGCTGAAGGATATTAATTATTTCGTTGAAGTCATTATATATCCCAGTGGCCAAGACTTAATGTGGAAGTCACTGTATAAAATATATTTAGATCTAAGTTTACAAAACACCGAACCATTGGCTGTGCACGCTGAAGTCAAATCGTTGAGAAAGATGTTAGACATCGTTATATTTACACTTTAGTTAATGTTGGGTGCTATTTTTGAAACGAAGTATTTTAAAGTGAAACTCCAAGTCTAATGATCTAAACGCCAACTTCATATTTCAACACTATCATTTGGCTTAATGTAGGTCTAGAAATTAAGTTGTTTGTATAATATTTAATGCTGATATAAAAAAATGATAGCTGAGTTTATAGTTTAGAGCAATAAGCTATATGGATAACATCGGTTTTTTAGATGAAAACGCTGAGCCCTATGTGTAACCAGATGTAACATATTTTCCCGACATGAATAAGAGTAATAAATAATAATATTTTTTCTTTAATGCAAAATCGAATGTTTTGTGAATCTTTATTTTATCTCAGTTCTTCATATTGCAGTTTGAGTGTGATTATCATTGAAGTAAGAAAAGATTATAAAATTGATTAAATTGATAAATAGGAATAATACTATTTATTAAACTATACTTTGAAGTTTAATATTATAAATTGAGTTTTAAGTTATCCATTTCATAATCATATTTATATTAGCTAGCAATAATGGGCTTTTATATAAGAGATTGATTAATGTAGCAATATTAAAAGATAATATGCCCTGATGGTATATATTTTGAGACATGCCAAGATGTCCATGAAAATGAATATGATTGTTGAGAGTTTGTAATCCATTGTTGAGTAGAGATTAAGTTTTATTTTTTGAAGCCACAAAAGAGTATAAAGAAATTTATATAGATGTTATATATACATAGAATTAGATATTCATTTGATTATGTAACTTCATAGGACTTTAGATATATTGCATTTATTTTAGCAAATTGATAAAAAGAATATAAAAAATTTAGGAAGCGGGAACTTCAACCATGTGAATATTGGCCTTTAAGTTAAGTTCTTACAAAGTTTACTTTGATTTCTAGTTATCCCGTAATTGGTAACTGTTGAAGATTAAAATCTTGTATATAATTTTTTGAGATTATTTATATGTACAAATGGTTAGACTTATATATAGTATCATAGTATGAAATGTACCCAGATGGTACATACTATATTTATAATATCTAGACCTATAATTACATAATTATTTATGTGTTGATTATTACTTGAATAATATGTGTTGTAGCATTTGGTAGGATATCATGACGTGTACATACAATCTTGATAGTGCAAAAAAAATTCAAGATAAGATTATATGCATTGTATGACTCCTTTGTTATAGTTATGCTTGCTTGAATATGAGCATATGTTTTCATGTTTCTATGATTACTTAGTATGACTGATTATGGAGAAACTAGTAGTCATACCTTAGAACCCTGGACTATGATAATGTGGGTTGTCTTGAGGTGTAGTTACTTGGATCTTATTGAAATAGTCTATAGTTTATTATGAATTTTATCCAGGTGGTATAAACAGTGGTTATTATTTTCTAGTTTGGGATTGATTTTAATGTAAGACTCATTCATGCATAGATAATTATGTGCATATTTTGTTTTATCCTTGTTTAGCATGTGATGTGATATTTTTTTTAGGAGAATGAAATTTGTAGTGAGTCTTTGAGTTATATAATATATTATATATGCTTATTTGAGAAACTATATTGATGATATTAATGGATAGTAAGATGGATTCCACTAGCCTAGGTAGTACCATCAATAGATAATCTAATGAAGTGGTGTGTGTTGAAATTGATTGATCTAAAATGATCGTATGAAAAATTTGATCAAAGTAATGTTATATACATTATCTTTCATATGTTTGATTTTCATATTATGTGATATCATGTTAAAATATATTTCTTTATGGTACACTACATATTTTTAGAAATCTTATAGCACATAGGGTAATAGCATATTTCACTATATTCTCACACCATTTTATCTACATATCCATGAAGGGAGAGAAATTTCCTAATAAGAGATTATGAAATGAATTATTGGTCTATGATTGATTTAGTAAAGCACTCAGATGATGCTCTCCCTCCTCTGCTATAGTTTTACTTGGAGACAATACTTAAGATTATTAGTGATACAATAATTAGATTGACTTGAGCTCCAAAGAGTTTGGTATCTACTTATTATATTATGATGTATGTCTAAAGAATATAATTATATTATGTACTTATATATTTGATTAGTAGATGTATTATTAGATCAGTCATAACTGTATTTTATTATATATTTTTTTCTATGTAGTTGTATAAGATTTATATCATATTCAATATTTGAATTAGAAGTATTATTGTTCTTAATTATGCTTTAGATACATTGTATTATTTTAATCCGTGAAATATTTGTTAAATTATTTGTTTTAAAAAAAATCTATATTTTTTTAAGTATAACTTACGAGGTTGTCACATTCAATATTAGAGTTGTGGCTCAAACTCTAGAATCTAATCAGCGCATTAGTATTTTTATACCTTTCTATGTAACAAAAAAAAAATGTATGTATAGTAAATTGTGTACATTAGAGCATTCATACTCCCTTAGAGTTGTTAAAGGGTTGGTTTATCAAGTGTCTCATTGGTAATAATTTTATAAGGTGTTGGGTAGGTGATTACATAACTTAGTTCATGAGTGTGAACTAGATTTTTTCACCATATTTTTTATCTTTAGATTGAACACCTTGTGTGTGATTATGTCTTTCTTGAATGACCTTCACCATTTATGTTTTGCATTGTGAGTATTTTAAAAATATGGAGTGTTTCTCAATTAATTATGCTTAGTTGTGTCTTATTTACATATATCCTAAAAGTGAGAATCTTATAAGCCTGTTCTAGAGTGGCACCACCTAGTGCATTGGAAATTCTCTTGTAGTTGAGTGTAGACATCTTGTTTGATATTCCTTTATGTTAGGATGTTTTTGTGTAGATTATCATCTTTGTATATATATAGACTTGAGAAGAAATGTTCTCTCTTAATTAGTTTAGAGGTGAGTTTTTATGTTTTCACTCTTCTCTTACATCATTTAAAGTTACCGTTAAGATCTATATTCTCAGGATGTCATTTTAGAGTTTTCTTAAGTCAAAACTTGTTTTTGAATTGTTTCTTGATCTTATTCCCTTGAGTTTGTGGGATAGTGTTTTCTACTTCTTGTTAAAGCATCCTTATATTTCATATTTTATTTTCATTTGTGGAAGCAGGTGGTCACACGACACTTACAAGTTTGGTAAGTGAATAGTGATTGGCAACTTAGATTACGATGTTTTCTTCTATTGTATGAGGGTATGTAGGAAGTTTTGGTTTATGAGATGTTAGTTCTCTACTTTCTATGTGTGAATTTTAGAGTCACTATTTTATCTAACATTGGATATTGACCATGAGGAGTGGCTAACATTAATTTTATATTAATTTTATTTGATTACTACTATTATGTTATTATGTACCTTTGTTTAGACTGATATTATTTTCTTTTTGAAGAATATTATTTTGAAGAGTTATATGTGTAGCTATCTTCAGGAGAAAGTAAGGCTTAAGGTGTATAGAACATTTTGGTAAATCTAAAAAGATTAAGATAAAACTTTTTAACTGTTGTGTGTTAGTTATTCAAGCAAGAAGACATTGTCTCACTTATAAGGTATTAAGGACATCATACTCCTTAGCGTGTGTGTGTGTGTATGTGTGTGTGTGTGTGTGTGTGTGTAATGAATTTAACACTACCAATTAAGTTGTAGGATATGATACTATTTTTTATTGATTAGTAGCAACTTAATTCAATCTCAAGATGATTGTATAATTTATCTTATATGTATGTTAGTACATATGAAATTTTTTAGCATATAATATTGCTTTTTATGATTTTATTAGAATAGATTTGTAACCTTGTGCACTTTTTGAAGATCTTCTAGTCGTAGATACCTGCGAGATGATTGATGAAATAGTAATGTGTGTTCTAAGAAATAGGATGGTATCCTACTTAGCCTCATATTGACTTGGTTGTTACTGAGTTAGATCCAATAAATGGACTTGTTAAATCTAGAATTTGATTGGCAAAATTTATCAAATTCAATCGTATGATCATTTATTTTAATTTTTGTGAAGATTTATGTGTTATTGAATTAACAGTGAAACTTTTATCAATTTTTTATTATACTCTTCTTGCAGTTCTAGACCCAGGGTGGTCATGATAGAACCAATCAACATAAAGTGACTTTCATAATACTTGTTTGTAAAATAGGAAACGTCACATAGTAGGGTCTTATGAGATTAATTCTCTAAGAATAGTGTTAATTAGGAGAATTAGAATAAGTTATTTAGGTAAATTTTTCATTGGTTAACATGATTTACTATTTGATAATATATTTTTATGTTGTTAGACTTTGTTCGTTATTAGAGTTTTTAGAATAAGAGTCATCGAGGTGATGATCGATTTTAGGGGGGATGTCACATTCTGATTTCACCTTATAATTAATAACTTTTAATATATTGATTAGTATGGTTAATGTTTAATTTTTATTATTTTGATTTTGAGTATTTTGACATATATTAATATAGGACAGTGATATTGATGATTAGTATATATTAAAAAATAAGTTATATTTTGTTATATTTTATACACTTAGATATATATTTGTTAGTTTTTACATCATTAGTGGTATTTATGATGACTTGGACTAACTACCTACTTATTGTGAGGTGGATATAGGATAGGTACTACCGTCAAAATTTGATGAGGGAGAGCATCATCAAAGAAGATGGCTTAGATGGAGCAATTAGAAAAAATATCAGTGAGAAATGCTAGTGATCCTACACACATGTAGAGTAGATATTAAATGATATTTATGTAAAAATATTAGTACATATTATTTATGATTATATTTGTGTGTGTAAATTTTTTTTAATATGCATTTTATTTTTCAAGTCTAATTGGCTTGGTTTTTGAATTTAAATCTGAAAAATAAATATTAGTGTTAATAGATATAATTATTGTAAAAATAATTATTTACAAGTAAAATGTAATTAATGACTTATTTTATCTTTCCATTAAATAATTGTTTATCATTATTTAGAAAATCATATGGAAGAGGTGTTAATGCAATTTAAGGTTAAAATTTTAAGTATGCATGAAAATTATTAAAATTTTAAGAAAATGGATTTTATAATTATTTTAGTTAAATTTTCATGTATTATATATTAGTTGGTAAACTATAGTGAAAGAAAGAATTAACTGTAATTAATAAATATAAATAAAAGTGAAAAATATTATGTGTGAGAAGGAGAAAGATGGTATGCAAGGAATGGGCACAGTAATGGGGGAGGAAAATAGATTCTTAAGTTAATATAAGTGAATATTATGAAAATAAAAGGGAAAATGGCATCGAAAGTAAAATAAGTAATTTAAAAATTTTCATGTTTTAAATATGTTGAAGATTTAATTGACATTCAAGGAGGAAAAAATTAAAATATAAAGTTTACATGCAAAGGGAGTAGCACCAGATTTAGAAAAGAAATAAGTCTTATAAATAAGAGATGAAAGTTTGGAGAAAGAGACATGGGAAAAGAAAGATAGAAAAGGGAAAGGAGAAAGAACATTATTTTTATCTACTCAGATTTGGAAATGATTTAGAGGTATGTTTTATAATTATAGTTCGGTATGTAATTGGATCTATTTTATATTTCTTCTAAATAATTATTATTATTATTTTTAGGCAACATCCTATTTTAGTTAGTTTTCTTTAATACTCATTAAGGTTAGCATTCTATTTGGTATTAGACCAACATCTTACTTTTAAGTCAGTATTCCATTCTTTTAGGTTGCATTTTATATACATAAATTGCATCCTCTTTTGTAAATTTTCATTTGTTGTATTTATATCTACATTGTATTATATTAGTTGTAAGCTATGTTGAATGATATGTTGTGGAAAACTAATAGTGTGGGGATTAAATATAGACACTAGTCTTTTGTGCTGAGTAGATGGCCGAGATTTTCCAAGTCAATATATATTTTGGTAAATTGCTAATTGTAATTAGAATTAATTAAAGAAAAGAGTTTATATTATCAATACATTGTGCATAATGAAATAAAGAATAATAAATAAAAATTGTCAGGTCATAAAACTAAAAATATATGATTTTAAATTAGAAATGCCAATGCCTAGCTAATACATTGAAATGCTTTTTATATTAGAGGAAATCACTATAGCCTTGTATTAAGAAGCTAAAATCTAATTATAAGTCATATAAGTCTTATTTTAGTCCCAGGGCAATTTATTGAAGTCATCGAGCTTATATAGAAGGTTGAATATTGTTTAAATTAATAAATAGTTAAGTTAATGATTTAGTAAAAGTGAATCATCGATTAATTTTAAACAAATAGAAGAAATACAAGTATAAACTATAGAAGTCAAATTAATAGATTGCAGAAGTCTATTACAAATCATAGAAGTCATGTGGTATTCACTTGAAAATAAATTGGAAGGATAAGATTTTAGATAAGCATTTCTAGTGAATCATTCAGTTTAATTGATTGGCTGAATTTTAATAGTAAATGAAACTCCATATGCCTAGTCTCTAATTCCAAACACCCAATTCAATATTGAAAGTTGAGTTTATCTTTTGAAAACCCTGAGTTGCATATAAGTCACTTTAGTTAAATTTTTAAATCATTGTGTTGTGTTTTAAAATAGATGAAGGTTATTAATTATTTCAGTGAAGTCATTATATATCCCAATGGCCAAGAGTTAATGTGGAAGCCATTGTATAAAATATATTTAGAGCTAAGTTTGTAAAACACTAAACCATTAGTTGTGCATGTTGAAGTCAAGTCATTAGAAAAAAATGTTAGACATCGTCGTATTTACCCTTTGGTTAATGTTGGGTGTTATTTTTGAAAATAAATATTTTAAAATGAAATGCCAAGTCTAATGATCTAAATGCCAGCCTCATATTTTGAACACTATCATTTGGTTTAATGTAGGTCTAAAAATTAAGCTATTTGTATAATATTTAACACTAAGATAAAAAAATGATATATGAGTTTATAGTTTAAAGCAATAATTGATATGGACAACATTGGGTTTTTGGTTGAAAATGTTGAGCCTTATGTGTAACTGGATGCAACATATTTTTTTGATAAGAATAAGAGTAAGAAATAATAATATTTATATTTTAACTCAAGATTGAATGTTTGGTGGAACTTTATTTTTCCTCGGATCTCTATATTATAGTTTGAGTGTGATTATCATGGAAATAAGATTATAAAATTGATTAAATTAGTAAATAGGAATCATACTTTTTATTAAAGTGTACTTTGAGGTTTAATATTATAAATTGATTTTTAATGTGTTCATTTCATAAGTCATATCCATATTAGCCAGCAATAATGAACTTTTATATTATAGATTGATTAATGTAGCAATATTAAAAGATAATATGCCTAGATGGTATATATTTTGAGACATGTCAAGATGTCCATAAAAGCGAATATGATTGTTGAGAGTTTGTAATCCATTGTTGAATAGATATTAAGTATTTTTTTTTAAATAATTAAAAAGTATTAAGGTATTTAGATATAAATTATGTATACATGGACTTGAATATTCATTTGATTATGTAACTTCATAGCGCTTTATATATATTTATTTTATTTAACATATTGATAAAAAAAAATATAAGAGATGTAGGAAGCAAGAACTTCAACCATATAAATATTTACCCTTAAATTAAGTTCTTACAAAGTTTACTTTGATTTATAGTTATCTCGTAATTGATAATTGTTAAATATTAAAAGCTTGTATGTAATTTTGTGAGAGTATTTATATGTGAAAATGGTTAGACTTATATAGATTTATATAATATGAAAGGTACCTAGATGATATATATTGTATTTGTGATATCTAGACCCACACTTACAAATTTATTTATGTATTGATTATTACTTTAATAATATATGTTGTAACATTTGGTAGGATATCATTATGCATACATATAATCTTGATAGTGAAAACAAATGTTAAGATAAAATTATATGCATTGTATGAATTCTTTGTTATAGTTATGATTGCTTGAATATGAGCATATATTTCTATATTTTTATGACTACTTAGTATGATTAATTATGGAGAAACCAGTAGTCATACTTTAGAACCCTAGACTATGCTAATATGGGTTGTCTTGAGGTGTAGTTACATAGATCTTATTAAAACAAACTAAAGTTTATTATGATTTTTACTTGGGTGGTATAAATAGTGGTTATTATTTTCTAATTTGAGATTAAATTTAATGTCAAACTCATTCATGCATAGATAATTATGTGTATATCTTGATATCTCCTTGTTTAGCATGTGATGTGATATTTTTGCTAGGAGAATGAAATTTGTAGTGATTCTTTGAGTTATATAATATATTATATATGATTATTTGAGAAATCATATTGATGATACTAATGGGTAGTGAGTTGGATCCCACTAGTCTAGGTAGTACTACCAATAGATAATATAATCAAGTGGTGTGTTGAAATTGATCGATCTAAAATGATCGTATAAAAATATTGATCAAAGTAATGTTATATATGTTATATTTATTATATTTTATATGTTTGATTTTTATGTTTTGAAATATCATGTTAAAATAGATTTTTTTATGGTACATTGTATGTTTTTAGAAATCTTATAGCACGTGGGGTACTAGCACATCTCATTGGATTCTCACACTATTATATCTACCTATCCATAAATAAATGGTCATTTATTGATAAGAGATTGTGTGGGGGATCATTGGTCCATGATTGGTGTGGTAAAGTACTCAGATGATGCTCTCCCTCCATTGTAGTACTACCTATATATGATACTTGAGATTATCAATGATATATGAGTTGGATTAAATTGAGTTTTAGAGAGTTTGATATCTACTTATTATATTAAATCATATGCTTAAAGAAATATAATTGTATTTTGTACTTGTATATTTGATTAATAGATGTATTGTTATATAAAACATAGCTATGTCTTATTGCATTTTCTTTCTATAGAGTTGTATAAGATATCGTGTGCAGTACTTGAATTAGAAGTACTATTATTTTTAATTTTTATTTAGATATGTTATATTGTTTTAATTCATAAAATGATTATATATATATATATATATATATATATATATATATATATATATATATATATATATATTGTTGTCATACATAATTTACCTTTAAAAGTCTATAAGCACTCCACACATGTCTCTAACAGATGAATACTCTACATATACAAATACCACATTTGAAAAAGAGTTTTTAAAGTCTTCAAATGAGATCTATTGGAAAAATTTAAAAGATGAGATTTTTCATAATCCATTTTACTCAATTTTAGTTGATGAAAGTACTGATCAGATTATACAACAACATTTGATAGTTTACATTACATATTTGACAAATGAAAGAATAGGTAAATGTATAATTAAATTTATACGCCTCTTTCAAAAAAAAGTATGTAACAACTCAATCTATATATGATGTTATGATATGTCTTTTAGCAGAGATAAATTTATGATTGACAAAGTTAGTTGGTCTTGGATCTGATGGGGCTTCTTCTATGAAGGGTATTTGTGTAGGCTTATCTAATAAGCTTCATCGAGATGATCCTCAATTAATAGATATTCATTTCATAGATCATCAAGAAACATTAGTAGTAAATAATGCTTCATCTTATTTTCTAGAGCTACAATTTATTGATAAATTTTTAAATAAAATTTATTCATGGCTTAAAAAATATGTTAAAATAAATAGAGCATTAAGAGATCTAATAGACTTATTTCAAATTAGTCAGTTAGAAGTGTTTCAAATTCATCAAATTAGGTGGCTCTCTAGAGGAAAGATCATGGAAAATCTTATCAAACTCATGCATATTTTTTTAAAATATTGGGTGTTAGAGGATTAAAAAAATGTATGATTTGACAAGAATTTTTCAAGTAGAATTTTGCATCCATTTATTTGCAGACATAATTATTGAGTTACATAAGTTGAATACAAAGTTTCAAGATGACCATGTGGACATTACTTTCATTGGCACTACCTTAGATATTACTATTGAGATGCTTCATAAAAGATTTTAAAGAGACATATTTGGAGCAGGTAAAATACATATTTCATCTTTTTTGAATAGAGTAAAAAGAGAAACTCTTGAGTTTTTAAATGGAGTAGGTACAATACATATACATCCATTGAGATTTGAGAGCTTACCTAACTCATAAAGATCAAAGACACTAAATGATTGCATTGAATTGAAAAAAAGTTATATAATGAAGGTTATTGATTTTCTAGATGCAAGGTTCACAGATTTACCTATATTTAATACTGCTAAGTTTTTCAATCCTCATAATTATTATGATGAGGTGGATGACAGAGACCATCAAAAAAAAATATGGTTAACATGTTGATGTAAAAATTTTAGTGTTAAGAACTTGTCTATTGTAGATAATATCAAATATTTAGGTGAGATGAATGAATTTGTTTGTACTATTTATAAATTATACACAAAAAATATATGTTTGAAGCATGAGATATTTATGGAGGTGAACCCAAATAGTTTGAAGGGTATCCATGTTTAGTGTAGCTATGACAAGCTATTCTTGATATTTTAGTGAGCACGACAATATGTGAAAGAAGTTTCTCAAAGTTAAACAAGATAAAGAATGATGATCGATCTAAACTTTCTTTGAAATCATTGGATATGTTAATGTCTATTTCCATTTGTGCACCTCATGCTCTAAATGAGGTAGATTAGAATGTTATTTATGAAAATGGAAGCATATGAAGGCATGAAGGCCTTTTTCTCTAGACCGATAGATACATAACTATAACAGTTTGGAATAGAAGAATATAATAAAATAAAAAATTCATAATAGTTGTAGTATTCGAAAGAAATTATTGAATAGAAGTTGAAACTAGTAGTATAAATTAATTAAATATATATTTTATATGTGTGATTGAATAATTATCCAACAAATTAGAATCCAAGCTTATATACTTCATACTTTTAGTGAGAAATATTCTTTAAGTGAAGTGAAAGTTGATTATAATTAATTTTAATATTAATTAAGACTATTTATAATCATTAATGTGTGTGTGTGTGTGTGTGTGTTTTATTACTAAATTATAAATAGGGATTGTTAATTCTCTTCTTATTGGATTGGGTGTAAATGTAAAAGTAATGAGCTAGGTTGGTTTTGGAAGTTTGTTGTGCACTAGCAAAGGTGGTTTATACAAGTAAAAACAAAAGCATGATGTTATTCTACATCACATTTTTTTTAAGTTATATGCACTAAGTTAGCTACTGCATTCCTACTTCCATCCCCAACTGATAGTTGGGATGGATAGGGATACTTTATTACCCACTAAAAGATGGGCTCAGGTTTTTCTTATTTTTTGTATCATTTTTTCTATCTAAGTCCTTTGTCTTCTATTTTTATTTGATTTCCAGTATGGATAGTTATGTTTTTTAATAAATTGGCATTGGCTTGAATGGAAAGAAGGTGGCAGCGCAAAATTAATAAAACACCACGCAACACCAGTTTTAAAGGTGTGGCACAATTGGGTTACCTAAACCTACAACCTAATACCAAATTCATTAGATTTATTGTGAGATTGATAATTTAAAGTGAGATTAAAGATGGTAATTAATTTATAGTAAAATTAAAGTTGGCAATTATAACGAGATTGGTTTTATATATTTATAATATTAATTAAACAAGAAGGGCATTAGCATTTACATTTATATTTGATAATCACTTTATTTTTGACATTGAATATATAGATGTTATTTAAAACAATTTATAATTATTAATACAATATTTACATTTGTATGTGTTTTATTACTGGACTATAAGTAATGTTAATTCCCTTCTTGTTGGATTGAGTGGTAGGTGCAGATATAATAGTAATGAGTTAGGTTGGTTTTGAAAGTTTGTTGTGCACTGACAAATGTGGCGTATAGAGGTAAAAATAAAAACATGATACTATTTTGCATCATGTTTTTTGGTTTTAGTTGTATGCTCCAAGTTGGATATTACATTCTTACTTCCATCTCCAACCAATGGTTGGGGTGGGTAGTGATTATATACCCGCTTATGGATGGGCTCAGAGGGTGCATGGACTAGGTCTTGACATAGTGAAGAATTAACATGAAATGAACCAACTGGATATGGAAGTTATGAATATTCAAGTTGATATTGTAAGTGTAACATTGCATACTTAGATCTTATTCAATCCAGTTTTGTGATTTAAATGTTTTATTTTAGCTCGTTATTAGAAAATAGAAGTACATTTTATTTGTATAAAGTAAGATGTTATGAATTATGATTGTTGTACCATTTTGGATTAATGCTATAATTTAATTGAATAAAAATTTTAGGTTTTATAAAAATTATTAAGTATTTTACTTTTTTGTTTGAATCGTTCTCTAACAAACTGAAATCAAAGTTTCTTTACTTCATACTTTTAGTGACATGTGTACAAAATTTACTCTTGTCAATCGAAGGGCATTTAAATTTACACTTTTCAATCGAAGGGAAACTATTTTTATAATTCTTCATCACTAAAATATTTGATGCATAAATACCCTTCAGCGTGAAATGAAGGCTAGCCCTTCCAATTTCACTGATGATTCCAATGATCAACAATTCAAAAATAGAAACAACATAGAGTTGTGTAGGAATTTGGCTCACAAACAAAATAGGCTAGAGTAATTAGAAGAAACTAAGTGCATAATCAGAAGTGTTAATGGCATTGTCCTCTAAAAAATTGGGTCACTCACATGAATTTTGATCATTGTCAACCACCCAAGATTTCATGTGAATTTATGGCAAGTAGATGACCCTGTAGATTTGTGATGTCATGTATAGAACCTATCAACATGTACTATCACCAATTAATATTTACATGATTGGATCAATCTAGACAACTATTTAATAATGCAACACTTATTTTGTCATTTATTGAAAAAAATAACACTTCAATTGTAACATTTAAAATTTGAACTTTGCTTTTTTATGACCAATTTTTTAGTTGTACTTTTGAGATGGATCGAAACCCCTTAAACGGATTGTGATGTGTTCATATTTGATCGGTGGTTGGATCTACTTGGGAAATGACATTCACCTTTGTGAATGCCCCTATTTAATCAAAGGGGCACTTAATGTCATTGCCATCTAAGAGTGGTTATATAATGTCTACAATTTTGTAGGGAGGTGTGTTGAGTTGTTGAGATTATATCAATGCATAGCTTTTTTATGATCAAAAATTAATACTTACCTTAAATTTTACCAAAAATAATAATTGCCAACTCCAAAGATGTTAAAACTATCTTCAAAAGATATCGTCTAAGTTAAGGTCTTTCCATGCATTGATCATTTGTTTATGTTTCAGCTCCCTATTTCATTTTTGAAGCATGTGGTTATTAGCTATAATTGAACATCTATTATTATTATTATTATTATTATTATTATTATTATTATTATTATTATTATTATTATTATTATTATTATTATTATTATTATCATTATTATCAATTGCAACTCTTAAATCAGATCAGATGAAAATGATGATAATAATAATAATTATAAATATGCGAAAAAATGGTGTTGTATGTCTTTTTTGTTTGATAAAATTACAGCTAATCATGAAAATAAATTGTGTGGCGAATTGTGTTTTAACAGAGGTGCAAGTTAAATTTTTTGAGGATACAATGATATTTCGACATTGGGTTTCTGTATCGTGGATTTGGATGTAAAGCTAGTAAATGGAAATTGCCACCAAAATAAAAAGCTACACTTGTCCTAAACATAGAGTAAGCATGTAATTAAAAAACATATATATATAATGGGACCTCTAACCCTGCCCTTATATATAATTAAAAGTAATCATACTTATAAATATTATAAAACTTCATTATCTTTCAAATATTATTATTAAAAAACCTTTGAACATAAAAATTAAAAAATATTAAAAATGAAATAACATCAAAAATAAATACATAATTTACACCATTTTATGATATTACAAATAAATTAAATTTTTTAAAGTTTAAATATAAATAAATAAATTTTAAAATCTACTAACAAAAATCTTAATTTTCAAAACATATATTATTTTATAATATTATAAATTAATTAAATTTTATAAAAAATATTTTCTCATATATTCATTATATGTGAGAAAATATTATAGACTCTAAGAGTCTGTTATTAACTTTTTGTGTGCTCAAAAATCAATAATTAGTAATGTGAAAAATGGGAAAATAGTAGTTATGCTTCCACATAAATCTATGAGTAAGGAAATTCAACAACGTTTGTTTTTTTTCTATCATTATCTTAAGATATTGACCTCTGAGACTAAATTTGTCATTTATGTTAAATTTTTCACATTAGTAGAATTACTGGTTTCCCTATCACTCGTTTAAGTGCTACCTTTCTTTGGATATTGACCTCTGAGACTAAATATAATGTTTACTTCATACCATGCAATCCATCATAGTTTATTGGCTCAAACTTTTAGTTTTATTTAAACAATTTAAAACACAATGGATTCATAATTTAATAATAATGTTTTGTTACTTATTTGTTGCATATTTTTTATCGGAGTAAAGTGTTATAAGGATTCAAAATTTCAACATGTAATTTATATATTATTGAATTTTTCATATATTTTTCTTTGGGTTCAAAGTCTTAACATAATTATTTAACTAAAAATATTCTTGATTTTCTATTTAATAAAAATATTTTATTAAGTAATAATTATATGTTTTATTATTCATTTGATATAGGTGTTAGAGACCAAATATGGTTCATAATTTATATAATACACAATTTATTATATTTTGTTGACTATTTAATATTTTAGTTTAACTTTTTCTTATATATATGTTTGAAAGTGTTATATAAAATTATGGAATTATATGGAATATCGATATCTTAGTTAATATTTTAAAAATAAAATATAACATATTTATAATATTGAATAAACATACATCTAAATTAGTGAGTTCCTTATATTATTATCTATGTCAGATATATAAAAGATGATGGTTACTTACATCCATACACCAAATTAATTTGACTATTCAAACAAAAAAAACTTAATTCTCAATTTAATAATAATACTTTTTAATTTAAAATTTACAAATCTTATATCACAAACTAAATATAAGACTTAATTCATATATCACACAATCCACCATGCTTTATTAGCTCAATGTTCTTGACTATTTAAATAAAATATACTTAATTATTAATTTCAATAATATGTTCTTAAATAATAAACATGACTTTTGTCACACTTTTAATACAAGGTTTTACCCCAATATAATAATCAATTTATATACCACATAATCTACAATACTTTGTTGTCTTAAATTTCTAGGTAGATTGTTTAACGAAAACAACCTTGATAACCAATTTAATAATAATGTTTTTCTAGTTTATAATTACATGTATTTGTCATATTTTGATACAAATATTTAAGGATTAAATATAGTGCTACTACACAATGCACTATACTTTTTTGGCATGTTTAGTTGATGTATTACATAATTCATCATACTTTGTTGGTGTATTTAATTGATGTACCACACAATCCACCATATTTTGTTGTCTCAAACTTTTAATTTGATTGTGTAATAAAATTACACTTGATTATTGAAAGGGTTGTAGTCCGACTAGTGAGGATGATGGTTGCTTATATCCATCTACCAAAGTATAAATCCCTCTAGATACTTGATATGAAGAGTCAATTAGTTAAAGCCAAAATCATACCATAGGTGATTTTGATGGCATGGATGCCTCTTTATTTTGGTTGTCTAGCCAAAAAAACTCATTGATTTAGATGTATGCCTACTTAACATTATAAATTTGATATATATTTATTTTCAAAATATGGAAAGAGATGTTGACATCCTATATAATTCAATGATTCTATGTAATGTCTTTCAGTATATCAAAAAATATATATTTGATTTTGAATTAGAAAAAGAATTTGATGTAAATTTTTATTATACATATATATCTAAGATTCTGAGACAATAATTATATCGTAAATAAATGGTCATTTTGACTAACTAATTTGTAAGTGTGTAGTGATTAATTATGATCAGGAACTAAATTTGATAGTTGTATAACTATATTTAAATTTTTAGTCATAAAATATAATCAATTTTTTGGTAGACCATATCAAATGCAAACCAAAATTTTACACATAACATTAAAAACTCTAAATGATTATAATAAATATATTAATTATTTTTAATATTTATTTCTTCAATTATAAACTATATTAACATTTGAAAAAAAATAGATAAAAATGACTGTGGTTCTATTAGCATCCTAAAAAATGATAGTCGATGAGGAGAAGATAATGGACAACACCTTTTCCTTGTGCTCAAAATAAACCAATACTATGGACAAAATAGGTTAAGATACTTTCCTTCACCTCCACAATTTTTTTTTTTTAATTTTATTCCACTCCCTAATAAGGAGTGGATGTCTTACTTGACTTTTATGTCACTTCATTTGTTGGCTTCTTTTTTACCCATTATTATAATTTATGTTATCAATGTTCAAAATATTAAATAAATTTAGATGATTAAAACAAGTCTTGAAAAAATATTTGGATAGTGGCTCTTAATTAATTATCGATTGGATTAGCTTAGATGTTTTTAATTGAAATTCTATTAGTAGTTAATCTGAAGATATAAAGAAAGTCAGACGAATTATATTATTTATGTGTGTGTGTGTGTGTGTGTGTGTGTGTGTGTGTGTGTGTGTGTGTGTGTGTGTGTGTGTGTGTGTGTGTGTGTGTGTGTGTGTGTGAGTGTGTGTCTGTGTGTGTGTGTGTGTGTAGAGAGAGAGAGAGAGAGAGAGAGAGAGAGAGAGAGAGAGAGAGAGAGAGAGAGAGAGAGAGAGAGAGAGAGAGAGAGAGAGAGAGTGCTTTCTTTTTATTTGTGAAAACATATCTAATTAGACAAGGTTTAGTTCAATGATGAAATAAAAATAATGTAGTATATTGATCAATATTGACAAATTGGATCACTCATAAAATGAGTATCAACATACATCATCTATCAACACTCCAAATTCATATAAAAAGTGATAAAAACCTAGCTTGTAACTCCTTGCTATATAATGTAATAAAAAAAATGAATCATAATGGCCCTAGAATTATTGAGCTACTCACACAACACCTATTGAATTATTTTACCCTAATATGGAACCTATTTCTCCATCACTATTTATTACGATACCTACCCCACAACTCTACTAACTAGAACATTGTCTAATATATAAATTCATGAAATACAAATAAATACATAAGAAAATGAAATGCATGTAGAGAAATAATTGTAAAGAATATGATTCACATTCATAAGTATGTTTTATATTAGTTTTTTAACAAATAAGATTATAATTCTTTATTGTAAACAAAAAAAGAGCACAATGGCTCATAGAAGTATATGAATAGTTATGTATTAATGATTAGAGCCTTTATATATCAAAATTCATTGGGCATCCGACAACAATATTTAATACTTGTTTTCTAAAATATGGCCTACATTAAAATAGCATAATATTGTACACTATAATAAAATAATATTTATACTATTTTAATATATTATAAATTGTAATATATATTATAAAATATTATATTTAACATTAAACATTTATTTTAACTATCGTTCTAATTTTTATGTAATTGTATTTTTAATAATGGCCCATTTTAAAGGAGATGATTCTTGTATTACCCACAACCATAAATCACATAATTTAGAGTTTTTTTAATTACATTTAGAAACTTTGAACATTAGTAAAAAGTGTCCTATGTACCTTCATATGCAATTTCTAAGTGTCCCACTATGCGGTAGGATGTTGGGATGATGATACACAAATATGTGAACAAGGAAATAAAACTAAGGAAAACATGTATGTGATGGAGCCTTTTTAGTGTGGTGTTAGGAAAGGATCCATTTTTCAAAAGTTTTCAAAAATAATATCTTCATTGTGTGATTTTTAACATGTCTCTACCTTTATCTTCTGACATGGAGCAAAAGAGTGCCTATAAATCCTTCCACCCCTCTTGTATTCTTTTTGACCTACAACTATCCCAAACTAAGCTTTTTATGAAATTCAACCCATAGTACTTGTATTCCTCCATTACTTCTAGTTGAAGTCCTTCAAAAAGGATGTTAATTTGTTTATTTTTCCTCCATAGTGAAAATATTATTACTTTGGTTTTACCAATATTCACTTGCATTACAACCTCTTGTCATAAGAGCTCTAGAGCCCTCAATTGTTCTCTCAAACTATGCATTATTTTATTATTATAATAAGATCATCCACATATAAGACTAACTTTACCAGTTAGATATATGGTGAACACCCCCTCTACCAACTTTGCTTATCCACTCTATTGATATCATTTATACCCACCCAACAAGTTTGATGAGAAAACTCCTCATTTTGAGATCACAAGATATGACCTAGGAAGCCATTTGCATATATTCAATTTTATAAGTAACCATGTGGTGGAATAGTGGTTAAGTGAGGTAGTTGTAACTCATGAATATATTTCCTATCTATCAACTAGTTCTACCAAATAGTTGAAAAACTATCATAATATAGATATTAATAATTATGCTATTATATAGAGTTTATCTTGATCAAATGAAACATAAAAAAGGAAGGAAAGGGAAGAGTAGAAAAGAAGTCTTTTTAAATAAACAAGGGACATCTTCTTAAATTGATAGATCTAAAATTTACTATGTGTTTAACTAATGCTTGCCTATCTCTAATCGTAATTTAGATACAAGCAAACATAGTGTGGAGCATGAGGAAATGAAATTACAGATATTATTCTCATAACATTAACTTGTCAGATTTTGAACTATGATAAATTGCACATGCACATTCATTTAAAAATCAATATTATAAAAGAAGTCTTATATATAAACATAGTATAATTATCTAATTCTCAACTCAACTAACCTAAAATTTGATACACAAAATTCTATTTAACTAATCAACTAATTCAAATCTCATGTAATATTTAGAAATTTAGACAAGAAAATGCATTACAAAATTATTACACTTTCCATAGAATTTTGAGCTTATATTGTAAAATTAATATTTTTTACAAGTGAATAAAATGTCAATAAAAATATTAGATGGGCACCGCCTCATCTTGGATTTAAATTACATGCAAAGCTTTAAAATAACTTTTACAAATTTAGATGAAACTAAAAATCATTCAAATAAAAACACAATGTTTTAAAAGTAGGAAGCTTCCAAAATTATAGTTTATGCTAGTTGTCTAAGACTTTTGTGAAGATTTAGAGGATATAGGTGTTGATTTTCAAATGTTACTACACATGCTTGATAATCTTAACCTATTCTACAAAGTGTTATAATTAGTGATCTAAATAAAGTCTTTGACTTGGCTAGTAGCATTGCACGATTTTTCAAGGGTGTCTTAAGTGTGGTTTTCTTTGTTTTGGTATAATTTATCTTTTCTTTTGCATATTTGACTAATTCAATGAATTTTATGCTTCTTCCCTGGTTAGCCGCTTGAACCTTTCCTTTGAAATTAGACATGAACTTAGCTAATTTGGCAACAAAATTAGAAAAAGAATCTAAATTTCCCTCAAGAAAAATAATGAAACAATGATTGATTCTTAAAATAACTCTTAAATTGTGTCAATGACATTGTCAATATTATTGAAGAAAATATTCATGCCATCTTCCCATTGTTGTAGTGAACTCTTCATGTGCATCACAAAAATTTGACATATTCTAATGTCAACCAGGGTCATCAACTTTAAAAGAGGAAAAATGTTTTTCAATATGACCTTGGTCAGATTCCCCAGTTTGGCATCTAATCTAATGATGTGGGCCTGATATATTTGAACCTTTTTATGCCATGGATTATGATTGCATTTAAATTTGAAGTTGTTCGCTAGGATATCATAAAGTGATTCCAAGGCCTTCTCCACTTAATAAATTATTCCTTATGGGACTAAAACTTTAGTTTGGGTTTCCTACCTCTACATTTTATGGTTCATTAATTGTTACACTTCCTTGGTTGGCTCGCTTATGGTAGCTACCATAGATTTAGGATCCTCGATGAACTCATCCCTCTCCCTTGGCCTTGTTTTTATCTTCCTCATTAAAGTGAATAATTATTATTTTATTTCATGTGATGTGAGAGTATCCCCTTTGGTGATCTTTCTCTAGTTTACTCACTTGAATTTCCCAGTATCTTTCTCAAATTCCAACTTCACCTTAGTTTCTTTGACTAGTATCATTTTAATTCCTTTTTCCTTTTCCAACTCTATGTTATCTTTCTAGTTTTCATTGGTTGTTGTCATGAAAACAACAATGAATGTGGGTGGTGTGGCTAGTGTAGATGGAGATGGATGGAGTGAAGTGGCCCTGCTAATGGTGATAGTGGGATCAATCATGATGAAATCTATGGATTTGGTATAGTTAGGGGTTTATTTTGTGGTGGTAATATTGGGAAATAGAGTTAGAGGAACACATGTGAAAATTACATGGAGGCCACTATAGTTGATATATGAGTAAAGTGGTAAGTGGTAAGAGAGGTAAATTGAGTCTTTTCTAGTACATTAGTGGTTAGTTTCTCAATATTTTAGGATCCTTAGGATTTTAAATTTAATGGGAAATGATGTTTGGTAGGATTACCATAATAGTGACCTTAGAAGTTTTTAGAATTCTCAAATGGTCTACTGTGGGCATTAAGACTTTTAGTGCTTCCATTGGAGGGACTTGTCTATTCAATATTTAAATTATGAAAAAATAAATAGAAACTATTGTAATACTTATTAAAATATTAATTGGACAAATATGGGTATAATTATGTGGAGATTTTAGCATAACACATATGCAGTATTGCATAATGCATATGCATTATTTTTCTAGGTTTGATAAACACCGAGCCTAAAATGTGTACATGTTATAGTGTCTATGCTTTTTTTCCACTACAAAATTAAATTATTGAAACCATGCCTGATTTGAATCCAAATAAACCATAGTGCATATGTCTATACACATTATAATGTGTATACATTACTTCCACATTGCACCAAAAAAATAA